>JTDE01000225.1:0-26865 GCA_014338405.1 Paragonimus skrjabini miyazakii | reverse complement strand
TATATATATATATATATAGTTGTTGAGTATTAAAGACTATCTTTAGTAATAGATAATCAGGTAAAATGGTGCACTCAATTTGGTTTTTGTACACTTCCACATTAAATGACTCAGGACGTGATATAATGCACAGTTTAATGTTTTTCAGCAATTGTAGACAGTCAACTGTTTTAAACTCTATTTTGTGTTTGCGTTACGCTGTCACATTGATGGAATTTTCCTTATTGTAGTTGCTGAATACGTCTTTTGTTTACTCAGTGTAATGTTCCCCGTTCTAGGGTTTCGAATTAATCCTAAACTTTTCACGTTCGCGTATTTAGTCGGGTGGCTACAAGCACCTTAACCTTCCTGTGCCTATGTTGACTTGAGCTAATTTATCACTAGTCACTTCTTTGAAATTGTCCAACACGAATTACCTTATGACAGTATAATGACCCAATAACGTCTGTCTATCCTGCTTCTCTTTCCTTCTGTCTCAATGTTGTTTGCTGGCTATCTACGTCGTGCTCTCTCGCGCCATTTGCCTGTCTTGGTGTGGATATGTTTCCGCTTTCCTCTGTCACGCGAAATCTTGATCTGCACCGAAACCTCGTTGATCGTTCTATTTAATCAATCGTCTACCGCCTGATTTTTCCACTCATTTCATTCTCTCTCTCTTGAATCACACATACACCATATGCAATCGTTTCCTGTTTGGCTGCTTTCTTGTTTACGTTTCACCGGGTGCTGCTGATTGTGTGTGTGTGTGTGTGGCTGTCACGGCTTACGAAAACGTCATTTTATGCATGCTGTTTCCTCAGCTGAAAGCTGTACGTGCGTTCCGGCAGCGACCCTATACAGAAGGTGAGAAGCATGGTGTGGCTGCTCTGATGCACCAAAAGCGCCAGCGCTTGTCGAGGGATTCTTTATTTCAAAAACAAGCGTCTGAGGGTTTGGTTAGTCGTGGGTGGACGAGTGACTCAGTACAGTCCGGTGTGAACATCAGCTGTGAAGAAGCTACGGCTTCGTCTTTTCATTCTTTAACTTGGAATGACACACCGATCGAGCAGCCTTTACTGGCAACAGAGTATGGCAGGTTTGATCACATTAAAGAGGAGGAGGAGTACTACGCAGAACAACTGGTAGAAACTGACGAGGAGAACAGGGAAGTGGATTTGCGGCCATACATAGAGTTGAATCGCAAAGCGACTGAAGATTGTACGGAACATGACGTGCAACATGATATTCAAACGGCCAACTCAGCTGTTACTAAACAGACAACCAGAGATCCGCGTATAATCCAGTCAGACAACACGGATAGAGAAGAAGCCGCTTATGCGGCACATTCCACACCAACTGAAGAAAGCCCAACACATATGAGCTACTCTCGTCATGGAAATGGAACTTCCCAACGACGATCAGTAACTAGGACTCGGAGATCCAGCAAACCACCGGCGCCTCCACCGCCAAGACAATTAGAGAGTGGACATGATTACTAACAAGTATAGTCATTCGGACGAGCGTCATAACATATCCTCAAATTTGGACGCAACCCATATTCCGTTAGCATTTTGTGATCTAAGCGCGTAGGGATTCACTGTACACATGGAACTCACGCTCAGATTCATTGAAGTCCTAAACTTTCAGTATCTGCGCCGCAAGTACTTATCACCGACTCATTGTTCTATTTCCTCAACATATTGAGATGTTTTACAACTCTTCGGTCACAATCACCTGCTCAAAATGCAGCACTGCAGAATACGTGGTAAAATTTCAGGCCCCCCTCGAATAAGGATAACATCCGTTAACGAAACCGGTAGATTGTCAAAAAGTAATTAGTTACGTTCCGTTCGTTGTTTCAAAGTTGCTCAATCGTTACGTGGAACAATAACGTCGGAGAAGTGTGTGGTGAGGAACAATGAATGCTTTGTGTTGTTACACGTCGTGCCACTGTTGTCTGTCCCCAAACTTTCAAATGAGCCCAGTTGGCAAACCAGTAAACAGTCCCAACTAGTAACGTGGCATCTTCATTGATCCCATCTATTAAAAAATCTCAGTCAACTACACTTTCATCTACTTATTATTGACCTTTATCACATACCGCTTGAAAGGGCACTCATTTTGGTGAACTTTTTCGTCGCCACAGCCGTCGATGGTTTCACAGACCAAACTTTCTTTTGCTAAGTTATAGTACTTGCAATTTTGTGAGTAGGTGAACGCTTTTCACTGCCCGTTGGTTCGGTTTTTCCGTGTTGTTTGATCCTATGCGCTGACTTGATTTTTTATACGAGCATACTGGGATAGATTTGCATGGCTTGTGTACACCCCAACATTTTTAACCCAATCATAAGAAAAACACATTTTCCTCTGTGTAGTGTAGCTCCCCCATAGCATGCACCGCTTTGAACACAATCCAACCTACCCTTATTTATGATCATCTTTGTTTTGTCTTCCAGATTCAAGTGGTTAAGGCATTTCGGGCAGGTATCCCGTCCCGACTAGATCTGCTGAACCGGAGCGGTTTGAATAGTAATGAACGCACAATTGGCAGAAGGTCCGCATCATCCGGATTACTTAACCGCCGCGCTGCTCCCGTTTAGGATGGGAATGTGTATACACTTTCCAAATTGTCGCACCATTTATTTTTCTTTAAACGCGATTGAGTCTTGATATAACACGTTTAGCTCTTCAACGATTATATCCACTATTACACATTTTCCCATCAACTCATTAACGGGTCTTTCTACTAGAGAAACTGATCTCTGTATGAAGTGATTCTTTTTTTGTAACCAGCTTATTTCCTCGACCGTTTTACTTCCTGACATTTATGTGTTACTGACATCTGAATATAGCAGCTTCTACCCGATGTGATATCCGGGTCAGTTTCAACAATTTGACAATACGATGCTCAGATTTTAATCACAGCTGAACCTACATCTGCTCTCTGACATACTACAGCAAATTACACCCTGAACTTCATCGAGCCCTCACTTTGCCCAAATCTACCACCTCGTGGACCAAATGTAAATCACACCAGGAGTTCTTCGCACTCGACCAACAGTATTGCAGATATGGATGCACTTGCAAAGAAGCTGTCGTACCGTCCGAATGCAGTTTGGGATTCTGAAACCTGTATTTACTGTCAATCCCTGAATAACACACGGTACTATCAATGTTCCCGATTGCGCCCTGCACCGCATCAGCTTGTCCACTTTTATACTTCAACCCTCGCGCTCAAAAGAACAAGTTTCCTTTATCATTCCTAGCCATCATTAGCACCGCAATCAGTCTGGGCATCGAACTAAGTATACTTGTTCGATAACCCAAATGATGCTTGAAAAACCAACCTTACTTTTTCCTCCGATTCTCGATATGTTACCTATCTTAAACACTAGGTCTTCAGGTTGGTCAATTTCCTATATTTAAATTCACATTGAGCAGTTCTGTTTGATTTTTCATAGTTTCTACCTGGTTCAATCCGGTCTTACTGTAAACACTCTTAGATAAACAAACCCAGTCGAGCCAATATGCAGCAGAGTTAGTATGTTCAAGAATCAGGAATAACAGCCTCAACTTTTTAAAACTCGAAAAACAATTTTAAATTTTCTGATAGCAATCGAAATCATTCACTTCAGTGTCTAAAGCCTACATAACTAAATGTTCGCCGTTGTACGGCAGGGTGAATCGTTCAGATAAAAACTAGCATAGTCATGGTACTCTGACTCTAATTCATATAGCCGCTAATCGAAGCGATGAGTTAGAATAAAGATCATTTTATTTATGTCTGTTGCCCGAACGTGGCCTTAACTAGTCTCACTTGAGACACTTAGTTTCTTTCGTGACTTCGAAGATTACACTAGGAAGACGAAAACTAGTGGATGCCAACGCTTCGTATTGACTCTTCGTTACCATACTATAGCAGTTGGGAATGACTACAGAAATAGGGTGGGTTTCTGTAGAAAAACACGGGTTCGTACTGTTTATCTATTTTGTTAGCAATTCAGCGAGCCTAATAAAGTGAAACCGGTGTACTATTTGTATCCGACTTGATTTTCCTTCCCTTCACTCATCTTTAGAGACTGTTGTTTTGACATAAACAAGTCAGTGTGAAGTGCAAATTTCCCTCTCGTTTAATGTAGGCAGCTAAAACAAATCATCGCTGTTTGCGGCTTGAGACAAGACCAGATTGAGAATGATGAACCTTTACTCAGAAAAATAATGTGTTGATCTAGTTTGGCTCAAGTCAAGCATCCTGACTGTGTACAAAACGAATCAAGTGTAGTTAGAAGTGACAGTTTATGATCAGGTTGGACTTCAAGATGACGGCAGATGTCAAATCACCAGCCAGAGATAAAATCCATGAAATACAACTTATTTCGTATAAAAAGCTAAGCTTAGTGCTGTTATGATTATCACTCCTAATCGCTGACCGAACTGCCACGAGAAATATTTCGTTTGGCGTTGATTAGCATCAATGCACAGTGCTTGTCTTCCTGATGGAGTACTCTACTGTGTGCTCTAGTGTCTGCTGCTTGAATTTATTTACAACCTGGTCTAGCAGTTTCTATGGTCTGTGACGTTCAAAACGTTGCGTATTTTCTAACTTGGTTTGGTACATATTCTCCCTTACGTACACTCGATTTCTGTACTCAGAAATTTACCTAAAAAAACACGTCTTCGCGAGTAAAAATGGACTGAAATAACTGTCCGAAAGCCATTATTGGAGTGGTCAGCATTGACATATGACGTGGTATTTGGTGAACTGCAGATTAACATCACACTGCGAAGTTTTAACCTGTTAGGTGACCATGTCCCATGGAACCTGAGAAAAGTTTTTGGTTGGGCTGTTCGACAGCGTTTTTCACTTCTATTATGTCCGTTGTTGCAACTAGACGCAAAGGATGGGTTTCATTCGCAGACGACTGGAGATATTTGCAAGTATAAGAGAATATTTTGTACTCGTTTATTATGGAGGGTGGGGTTTTGAAGCACAATGGTGATCGCTTAACCAACAGGAAGCTCTCATCAGTGATCGATATTATAACACTTAAAAAGCATACAACTGTAAGAGTAGGGGGCGGCTATAGTTTTGGGTATGTGAAATGGATGGCTCTAAGCCGTACTGCTCTCATAGACTCAGACACTCAAAGCCAAGGCGTTCACAAAAATAAATAGTGACGTGTAAGCAGATGGGTACTGCATACGTGTAGAACCCAGCGATTCAAATATGAGTCATTCGAGCAGCGAAGTTGAACCAGGATTGCTGGATTCAGTTATGTTGCTGATGACCCTTGTAGCGTGTTATTCTCAACCGGTCGTCTTCGGTTCGCTCGATTCTACACCCTGAATACTACGTCAAATCCAACTGGGCCGTATGGTGCGATTTAGTTAGTCATTTAACGCCTATGCGAAATGTCTATGTGGTTCTCAACCGATCCATTTTTGTTTCGAGTCCAACAGTGAGGTAGTTACAAAAAGCTTGAACTAAACTACAACGGGCGTTGAATCATGCGCACTTGATGAGGCGGTAATCTAAAAAGTCGACTGTCTTTAGAGCTGAAGTGTGCGTGTAACTTTATTATTTTATCAAAACTGGATCGAACCATACTGATATTGACACAGCCTTACTACTAACCACAGGGGAAGGGACAGCAGCAACGTATTGAGAGAATCTAATTCCTTTTTATTGAAGTAACGATTCAGTGGATCCTATTTGTATGCAGATCTCATTAAATAGTAACGAAATGGTCGGGAGGTGTTTCCACTCAGTTAGCCGATTTCAGTCCGTGGAAAATGGAAGTAGAACATTCCAGAATAGTGATTCCTGTACCTCCCTGTAACACCTTGGTCTGTTGAGAAAGCTTCTGGATGTCGATCCCGATGGGGCTGTGTGTTTGATTGCTCGACTTTAACGAAGCTGAAGTGAACTGACTAAATCAAAGCAACCATCTACCACCTCGTTGATAACTCCCGAGACGTATTACTTTCAAAAATTTCGCTCGAACATTTTTGTAAGTGAGCGCCTACTTCTTTGCAGGTCAACTAAAAATGACCAATCGACTTCAGCCCATGAGAAAGGAAAGTTTGACAACTATGTTCCTGACGTCTCACCTTTCGAAGAATGTACGAGATTTGAAGGTTTGGGCTGTTTAGATGTTGCTTCAATTGCACAAGTAGAACAATAGTCATTGAGTGAATATAACACAACTGCATTGCGAATCTCCAAGACGAATTTGTCTCACTTGCCCTAGCCCATTTAACTGAATAGCAACCTTGGTCTTTGTGTCCGTTTCATAACTAATTCCTCGCTCATTACCTCTGTGAGTCCCCTTCAACAAGTCTCTCTGTACAAGCAGGTTCGCAAAAATTTCCGCTTTAATTAGCGTATGACTGGTCCTCATGATTAATCTTGGGTACCGTACGTTGAACCTATTTACTATCCTTAGTTATAAATTGAACACCACTCATAGTTGGATTCGACTTCGTATCCAGACAGACTTTCCAGCCAACTCCTTTCGAAGAACACGAAACCTGAGGTCCATTTTTATTAGAGTTCGTCATACCTTTGCCAGGACCGGGATTTGAATTCCAATTCAAGTTCGCACGAGGCAACCCAGTTAAGCATTGCGCCATCCACCTAACATACGACACGACTGACTTATCATATCCAAACGCTCAGCCATGTTTTCTAGTTAGAAAAGCTCCGATTGTCCGGTCACCTGTTGTGTTGACTCCATGACTAGCAGGTAACGCAGTGCCTAAGAGCTCCAGGAAGAGCGAGAGTCGAAAGCCGTTTTATCAAAACGGGGACATTGAAAAGATCGATCTGAATGCGAAAACTGCGACTAAATGTTAATGGTGCGTAATTTATGTGAACCAAAGTCCTCACTACTTACCAAAGATCTTAACTATTCTTGTAAGCAAGAGGGAAAATTTAACACAAAATGCTTTATGGGAGAATCGTATGTAGTTCCATCTGTTGCGCTGTTTGTCTAGGTATCCTTCACGTGATTCTCATGGTCTACCGTTTTACGTTGACCACATCTAACTGCACATACAGGTGTACTCAGTTAACTGCTTAGACTCGGAAGAATGAGGTCGGCGCATAGAATGAACGATAACTTGAGAGGTAGCTTAAACAAACACCACTGAGACAAATTAGCACAGATGTGCTATCATCTGGATTGATACACTCATAAAGTCACCGCCAATCAGGTCTGCAAACCTGTCATATCCAGTCATGCGAGCAAAGGGAAATATCAACAAGCGTCCGGCAATATCATGTACAAATTTTAGTTTTCCTTCGACAATATCATAGAACACCTATAGGAGAATACGGTTCAGTTCTGTTGTGTATTTCAATTACATAAGGGTAAGCCGTCTCAACTGACCAAACGCTTTTGGCACACCTGTACATAAGACCTCAGACAGTCGCACATAATCGATTTTGTTGTCAATGCATACGGTACAACCGCTGTATAGATCGCGATCCGTTGGTCTAAACCTAATATGTAGAAAACAATGAAGTATATGATCATTTTGGTACATCCGTATTAGCGTCGAATTCCTGGAGGAGGGGATTGTCAACAGCATGGCGATAGAAAATATGGATCGAATCGCATAGTGAACCTTCAGGAAACGTTACTAATGGCTTATGGATGAAACCCTCCTATACGGAAGCACTACCAGTGACGTTTGGATGGATTGTTTATCAGGCTCGCTTAGTAGTTTACTGCTTGGAGGACAGAAACGTAACGAGGAATCAGATGTCTCCATTTCAATCATAGTGGGGGGATTGAGTGTGGAGTTCCCGAAACCTACATTTAAAAGACTGAACGATTTGGCGGCCTGTCAACTGTGACCGAAGCGGTTTGGTGGTAGAAATAAAACACGGGTGTTGGGTTGCCTGCTGACATAAAAAGTGAAACGGTATCAACTAGCATAATTTGATGACTTTGGGTGATCGTCCGTTGATGTAATTTTCAAAACGAACCCTGGAATCCGAAATAGATTTTTTATGGACGTCCGCAGCTATGATCAGAAGTGAGAGCTTTCTGACACTCATGATTTCTACAGGTGGCAACGTCCGTCAGTCTATTTTTGGCTCGCTATAATACTGATAACCATTTTACATCCAAAACCCTTGTTGAAGGATGTAGGTGACATAACACGGTTTAGTAAACTGTAGAGATACTTACACTGCCATATTTCGGAAGCAAAAATACAGAAGTGAGAGAGAAATCACGGCGCACCGGGGCACGTTCGTTGTCACCACATACACACACACCGAAAATATAGCAGTTACAACAGCAGCGGATGTCGCACACACATTTCGACCAGATATGTACTTCCATCTATAAAGTCAATCTTTCAACGTTATAAGTGCAAGAACCTGTAATATGTTTGCGAAGATAATGAGTTTAATGAAAATAACACCCAATGATTGACCGTTCACTATGCCCCTTCAAGTATTTCTATGATCCATTGCAAAATAGCTTCGTTGTTCACTCATCAATGGACTCAATGGAGTCCGTAGATCAGTGCAGATGTTATGAGCACTGACTGGAACTGCAGAAACTCAGCCCGTCTCAAGCTCCTAGATAGTATTATAACTGATTCAAAGATAAATATCAAACTTAACTCGCAAATGAGTTGGAATCTACAACCTTGAACACACGCCGTTCCTATAGTAGGATGTGTGGTTGAAATTCACCGAGTAAACATACCTAATGAATAGCAGAAACTAGTAAACGGGTCATGTGCGTCCGACAAATTTCGACCAATAAGCACAAACTACTTATCTTACCATACCTTATAAAATTATACCATCTAGGAGCTTGAGACAGACTGAGTTTCTGCACAGTTTCAGTTAGTGTTCCTAACATCTGCACCGATCTACAGATAAATGGCAAAACTAACTTGCAAATGAGTTAGGATCTACAGCTTGTGATGGCACAATTCATGATGAACCCATGTTAACAGTTTGTGATAGCATTCTGAATCGCTTTTCTGGGTAAATAAAACGACTCAGATATTGAGCATTGTGTAATACGAGGTTTCGACAGTTACCCCCAAGATTGCTCACTGACTGGTGATTGTTTCCTGATTGTTGAAAAATGTGTTCACCTAATGTGTACAATTCTCACTTGGGGACGAACGTCTAAAACATGGTTATGAATTGAGTTGATATATACCATTTAAATGATCGCACAGCGTCGAATGTGCGTGTTGCCATCAATGTAGCCGTCGACTACAACATGGAACTCAAATAGCACGCGTGCACGCACGTGCATGAATGCTCTGAGAAAGAGAGCGAAAACCATGTGCTTTTACACTGAGTTCAGGCAAGGTTATTAAGATTCTTATCGAAAGACGTGATCAAAGCCCGTCCTTTTTTTATCCAACAGCACTAGACCTGTTCACAATCTGCAACAAATCACGAGTCACACTGGTGTAGGATCCGTTGGGGTACGATGGAAGGCGTATCAAGTCTACTTGAGCCTAGTGTGGTACCGCGAACGGCGTTTCCCGCCTACTACAAGGAAACCAATGTCTTCATTTCCGGGAAGTTCCAGGGTGTATGTATCATCGGAAGAACAACCATCGCTTTCGTCGAAACTGTTCAAGAAAATATGTGCTACCCAGCAAAGTTGACAACACGAGTCTTAGAACCCTGTGCATTTTCAAAAAGGTGCGTAAACACCGTCGCATATTCGTGTTTGTCGATGTGAACGTGCTAGCTAATATCGTAAACACACACGGCGCAATCGTACCGACGGCCTCATCGAAGCAGTGTGAAATCTGACACCATACATAGCATAAACGCCAAACATATCTGAAGATCCGTAACATCCTAAAGGCGGTACACGTGAAGAACAGCAATACATCAACACACAGTACGGTGGGTCTGAAACAAACGAACTACGGGAACATTTTGAACACTACGATGTACAGATCTTGGTTGTACTAGGCCCAACAAATAATGTTCTTTGAAGATTTACTGCATTTAGAAACGCAAAGCGGCTGATGACTTGACTGCAAACAGGTTTGACCGATACCAATTACCCGCTAAAAAATAGTCACTGGTCAACTCGGCTGAATGAGAAAAATGTTTACAGTTTGTTCCCAGTATGAATTCATTGACTTTTCAACAGTACATATTTACAATCATCAGATAAAGTTAACAGACGACCACTGGCCAGAACTTTGTCCAAACGACGTTGTAGTTTTTCATCGGTAAGGAGTTTCCCAACATTTTGCATAGTGGAGTATCGCGATAATAACTGAAAAGAAACAAATCGAAAATGACGTAACAACTGTAAAGAAGAACAAGAAGATAAGTTCAAAGTAAGTGCCATTTACGAAAACAGACCTGACTCGAGTGCGTAACTGATCGACAAAAACTGTGCTGCTGATAAGTGACTTGAAAGATTTGTTAAGAAATCCGACTGTGAAAAATATGGGTTGCAGCTGGTTTTCGGCGTGAATCAATAGCTCAGCCGACAGAGCACATGCCGCGATATGCACATTCTGCCACTGAATCGAGTCCAGTCGAAGCCAAGAGGTTTCACGATTGGGACTCTTCTAGGTAAGAGTGGCAACAATCTACGCAAACAAAAGTTGACATCAACTATCAATGGTAGAGTTAAGGTTGGACAATCTGAGAATTTTGCTCACGTGTATGAACAAGTACAAAGTAACTCACACTGATCAAATGCACAACCTGAAAAACCACTGTAACTTAGTCTTTATTTGTGTTAGACTTTTGATTCCATCGTCCCAATGGGAAAAAATAACTGAGAGAAATATGGTAAAATAATCATACACCAAAAAATATGTTAACCACGGTGCAACGGACAAGCTCCATTTCAGTGATTTGTGAACAAGTTGAACCCAACATTCATATCACAATTTTACAAAGAAATCACAAGTGGAGCAGACTAAGAACGAGTAAGTTAATGAAGTCACATCAAGCCGCAACCAAGACGTCACCTAAACAATGAAACTTAACACGTTTACGGAATGGATGGAATGGCTGAGGTAGTTCTAAAGCATAAACCAAATGCTTATGAACACATTCGGCTGGGCTACAGAGAAGAATTCCAATGGCTTCGGCCATTAACAGGATCGCACGTTATACTGTTCCCGACTGGATGACCTTAACTCGGTAGATAGAGCTAAATGCTTAAGTTACATTGGCAGGATGATTAGAATTCACCAGGTATGATAGTATTGACTTCAAACGAGGCTACACGAGCATGCATTCTACCACCTACGTGCGGATACATAGTCTGCCGGCACCAAATATCGGATTAACCGCAACCGAGAGCCCCTGTTTAGTGGTCCGGGCAAACCTATCACGATTGAAGGGTAAACCAACGTACATCGTTTCCTCAGATTTCAGAGGCGTCTTACCTGCCTCGTTCGTATTGTACAGCTCTGTTTATAAGCCTACTCCGGTGGCCATTTTTATGTATATCGTACACATGAACAACTCATCAACAGTGGTGGTGCACATTCTTGCGATTGAGCATATCAAATAAGTAATAAGATTACTTTTCGAAGTATGCGGCACATAACTTTTGAAATGAATGTATCGATGACTACATGCAACATTCCGATGTATTCCGCGCTGATAAGAACAGCCAGGACGGCGCTGTACGTGTACAAATAGCAAGATCGAATATTCATCTCGGAGCGTGCAGCGCTGGCTGGCTAAATTGACAGTCAGATTTGCATTATTATTGAGTATACACAGAATGTTATCCACGTACCCCTAACGCAAATTGCACTGACTAACGGTCGAATTCACCTAATCATGTGCCAACTTCGTAATGAAAGCATCTGCAAATAACGGTCCCAACAAGGATCTCGATGGTACATTTCTCCAGTGAACCTAAATCGACCGTTGTAGGTGCAAGGAAGAAGTAACTGGTTAAATTAATTCAAAGTTAGATGGGTCTCTTTATATTCACAAAGTTTATTGTCTACGTTGACGAGACATTAGTAAATAAGGTCGGAACGTCGAAAGAAATAGATGGTCTGATCGAGGCGGATTACGGCCGTACATACTAACGAGGTGAAAACAGATTATAACCCAATTACACACAAACTCCCCCGCCACAAACGATGCTTACAGAACTGGTGGCCGAGCAGATAATCGGTTCGATCCCCCATTCGGATCGTCTGTACTTAATGTGACCAAACAAAGAGAAGACCGGTCGTGGAGTAAGCACTACAGTCTGACCCTTTAAACTGACGTCATTGATTGTATTCACAAAGTAATCGCCTAGATCGTGCTTCGACAGCTTGGTAGCCACCTAGCAAAGGAATGGCATGAGCAGTGCCATATATTTAGAACTGATCAAAGTGGTGTCTCACCTCTATGGATTTTGGGTAAGTCGTGAAAATTTGTATACATCCAATTTCAGGTAAATTCAATCACATCCAAGAGAGCGTTTTCAATCACCGATATGGCTGATCGTGTGAGCGTTTGAACACGAAAAGCATCCCAAAGGAAGAGTGCAGCCACATAGCAGTCAGCCTCCGAAATGAAAAATACTGTCTGAATTCCGTTGCTTAGGAGAAACTTAGAAACACAAGGTTCAGAAGTCATTTAAACATCCTCAAACTTTCCCGAAATTTCGAGATCCCAACTTCCTAAATTCATAAACCTCCGACCACGGAAATCCACACACTATAAATAGCGAATGAAGACATACATCGCGGTGTTAACATTTCGTTTACCCTCTTCAGGTACGAACGTAAAACACTAGAATACATAGCACATGCGGATAGTAACAACAATCGAAACGGTCAACGACTGAGGTCTACATGAAAGGAGGACTGTCATCAGTTCCAGAGTAGATAAACAGCACGCGTCAACAGTTTACACATACACACACACAACACCGGACGGCGAATACTGGTTAGCACTGCCTAGGAGAATGCAAGCAACTTAGGATTTCGGTTGCGCAATAACATGTGAAACCTGTTGACGGGTCCACAACGGGACCTGTTTCCATCATGTGCTGTGAGATGGACGTGGGACTTCGGCTTATTTGTTCTGTCGGCATTGTCTGTAGCGTCATCGCATGTACCAACCATTTAGGGATATGTTCAGCCATTCTTTGTCGTAGGCATCGATCTGTTCTGTCGATATAGACGACACCTCAACTGCACATGCACAGACAGATTACATGAGAAAAAACACCTTGGTAGGTCAAGAGTACGAAGAAACTGAACAACACTCCCAGTTGAGAGCAACAACCGAAATTTATTCACATGATATGTACGGGTTAGGGCAGACTGTAATTTCAGACTTGTCGGTTTTGGTATGTCTATACTTGAATGGTAGTCTCAGAAAAACCTGCCTCATAGAAGCCGTACACATGGCAGTCTTGATCAGTCTTTTCTGATCGTAAATAGCGAAACATTTCTCGAAATATCCGTCTGCGAGCAACACCTACTTCAATCTCTTCTCCTTCCCTTGTAACCACCCATCGGTGCAGATATGTCAAGCTCTGTGAAACAGGGTTCGCACTATACTTCGTTTATAAATAATCGACGCAAAAAAGGAAAATTTCAAATAGTGATCGCTCCAAGTGGCCTTACGGTGGACTAAGCGTTGTAATGAGCCATCTTGTCATCCACTGAGTAAAATGTCTAAAACAGATCAAGCGTCGTTTGTTTCTTCTTCATGAGAAGCAGAAAGGTTAGAGTGCACGGAATACAAAAGGTCTGGAGGTGAAATAAAAGTAGTATTGATGGTAACAGTCAAGTTCTCATCTGCATATCGTTTATGGAAGTTGGCACTATTTATAACATCAGACAGCTGCAATTCAATCATGTCTGTAAAACATATCCACAAGTGTTAGACTCAGTGGACTACCCATCGCTACACCAACTATTTGTTCACAAGGTGATCTCCTGAAATCAAAACAGATATTCTTTGAGCATAAATGTATAGATTGTCTTAGGTAATCAACTGGGATTAAAAAAAACTTGAAACATTCTTTTCCCGTCAAGAATTTGAACAAAGAAGACAATAGGCTGATATTGCACGATTTATGTCCGGACAAATTTCGCTGCATCTTTACGAGTGCATACTACAAACCATTTATATATCAGTGAGAAAACGAACAAGATACCAGAGAAAGTCAATTGTCAGAGTGCACAATCATTGTCGCTACCAAGGTAGTGACAACCCTACAAACAGTTGTTTCTGAACACACAACACGGGTTTGAACTTTCGTATTGCAACAGCTTCAGCATAGCGCAGTGTTCGCATGTGTGACGTTGAGTAGGTAACGCGAAATGCCGTTGTGGTATCACATTGGTGCTGCGTCATCAGAATACGACGTGCAATGGATGATGCAGGCTCTCTGTTTATATGCGCCACTGTGACGTCATGTGCTTGCGTGACCTGTTTATTGACCCACTTCGGGATGTGCTCCATGACCCTGGTTCTCAACTGGCGCTCAGTCCTGCCTATGTAGGATGCTCCGCATCTACATCGATATTCATAGATGACGTTGGATATAGCTGACTCGGGCACCGGTTGTTTCACGCAGGGTGTTGGAATCCGGAGTGTTCTGAACAGAATCACTGGGACCACTGCATTGTATGTTCTCGCGATTGAACTAACCAAACGACGGTGAATAAGTTGGCACACATCATCACCCTTAAAGGGAAGACGAAGAAATACCGGCTTCTTGGACACTGTGTCGGGTCGAATTCCTATGTCAATGGGTTGTTTAAATCTTGTAATAAACGGTTTAGGGTAACCGTTTAGTTGTAGCAGTGCAGTTATACAAGAGATACGTCGATGATATTTTTCTCATCGCAGACAATCAATTGCAGGCACAGAGCCTAATTGATCAGATGAATTCTTTGCACCCAAACATGCATTTCAGTATGGAAGGTGAGAATCAAAACAGTCTACCATTCCTGGATATATGCATCAGAAGAAATGCAGATGGTTCGATTCAACGAAGCGTCCATCGCAAGAGCACCTGGACAGGTCAGTACCTGCATTTTGAAAGCTTTGTTCCCCGATCCTATAAACAAAGTTTGGTGCGTACTTTGTTTGGTCGGGTCAGACGTATTTGTACTGAAGATACTGTGCAGGAAGAGATGGCCATGTTAGAGACCACGCTACTTTCCTCAACTTCACGTATACAGCCACGGATACAACCACGGATCAGAGAAAAAAGCTTTCTGCTATTCCCAGATAAAAAGGCTCTTTCCATCTCTTTCGATTGGTCGACCAAATATTGTTCACGGTCTTTGCGCAAACTTTCAGTCTGCTTGCGTTTAAGTTCTCGACGGTCTTCATCATATTCAGAATCAGGTGGGATCGAGCGACGCTTGCTCATAAGGTTTATCGACGTGACAGATATCCAGTGCTGTCGCAACTGAACAGCCCCATCGGAGCATGCCTGTTCGCAGCATACCTTCATAGCTTCGGCGATTTGTTCCCAGTGTTCAGTAGGATCCTTCATCCGACTCGAACTGGGCAACTTCTTCACCAACGCCTTTTGGTAAGCGTTCTTTACATCCTCAGCGCTCGAATGCCAGTTAAGCACTTTGCATTTACGAGCGTATGTCCTCTGGGCAAATGATAAAACAAAACGGGCACGCACAACAGCATGGTCCGAGTCCAGGTGGTTAATCCAAAAGGCACGACAGTCCTTAACAGAGTGGCGCCACCTGTAACTAACTGCTATATGATCCAACTGTGTCCACGGTTGGGAAGCACACGGAGGTCTCCAAGTAACACGGTGCTTCTTCCAGTGTTGGAATGCCGTGCTCGAAATATAGAGATCGTGGGATGCGCACAGTTGCAGCAGTCTTTCGCCACTGTCGGTGCGTTGTGCCCGAACACCAAACATACCTCCCAGCCGCTTCTCATCCGAAGGAAGTCGACCAAGCTGAGTATTAGAATTGCCCGCTAGTATGGTGATGTGTGAGTGTTTAGTTTCCCTCAGAACGTCAACGAGGGCGTCATGGAACGCATCTTTGGTAGCATCCGAACAGCTGTCCGTTGGAACGTACGCCGACATAATGAATACGCAACGCAATGAAGAAATGCTAGCCGTCAAGCAATATCCAAACGCATTTGTTGATAGCACAATTAAGCGCATGTCAACTAATGAGGAAACCAAAACGAACAGAACTCCCAAGTCCACTATGCAAATGCCGTATCGTGAACAAACATCTGAAAAAATTCGCTCCATTTTCTCTGAGTACGCTATCCGGACTGCATTTCGGTTAGATAATACCTTAGAACGAATGGTGATGCATCCTAAAGATCCAGTTTCTCTGGGCGACCAGACAGACTGTGTTTATGAAATCAAATGCAGTGATTGCAATGCTACATTGCAGAGACAAGCAGACAACTGACAGTACTTGTCGCCGAACCGAAGAGGCACACAAAGTTTCTTCCTAAGGACGCATATCAACTTCAAAAGGTCGAGAAGGATTCGGCCATCGCACTACATGCACTGTCAGAGAATCACAACGTAGGTTTTGATCAGACACGAGTGATTCACAAGCGTCTGCCTTCCCACGCGGAGCGCTGCTGCGTTGAAACTCTCACCATTTACACACAACACGCTCATGTTATTCGCAAGGATAGAAAACCCCTGTCTGCAGTGTGGCGTGGATGGATAAACAATACCAGACACAGACGAATCTTATCTACATCAGTCTTACCCCCACCTAACGGGTAAACGATTTAACCAACCAATTCAGTTGCAGTACAGATTGATCTAACCACTGCAAATCCCAAGTGACCTCTGTTCTTTTGTCAGTGTGATTTCGATTACAATACTCCTGAGGAAGGCCACCTCAGGTGGTTAAAACTTAGAGTATTACAACTTGCTCATAACGTTGTGTTATTCTCAATCCATGCAACGCCTTTCTGATTTGCGTCGGCAGACTTTAACCGACGTATTGAGTCTGACAGCGCACAAGCGACTGTTCACTGGGATCCAATCGAGCCAGCATTGCTCTGTTCTGGAACTCAGTGCGATTCCCACTCCAGCCTGACCACCAGATTCAGCTTCGGCATCACCAGAAACCTTGAGATGGAAGCGCTTGAACCGACAGTTATCTAGAGGTGAGCTCAAATGGATAACCGTGCTAGGATCGTGGACTCGCGTTTCAGACACAGCACACGTCAAGCCCCAGACTTGACGGAGCACTAGCCAGAGCAGCTTGCTGACCGACTTGTCGGAGAGTGCGTACATTGAAGGCGCCAATGTTTACCAATTGTCGTGGCCCCAGGAAACAATTATCGCCCGGAGGCACAATGAAGGCAGAAGACATAGGGGGTGAAATACTAGGAGGAAGTTGTGTTAGATGAATAATGTCACTGTCGGGAGAACGACAACTTCTGATACTTTCTGGTCGTTTATGCTGCGGAAGGGGGTTAACTTGAGGAACCCAACCCCGAGTCTCCAACTCAAAAGTTGGACCTGCAAGACAACAGAACACAGGGTTTTCTAGGGGGACACCACCAAGAGCCAGTGGCTCAAGAGTCCGACTCTTTTGGCAGTGAGGGGCTTGCCTAACCCGAGGACATTGATGTCTCGTTCTGAGCACTGCTGCGCGCAGTGGATGTACTCGAAGCTACATCAGACTTTTGGGAGATAGCGGATGTTTTTCGACCGTATTGGATAATACGCCGGCGGTCACGGTCAACCGTTGGGCGATCGGAGTGCTCTTTGTTTGGGGGTACCTTTTCTAACCCCCTTCTTCCTGATACGGAAGACAGCAGTGCCGCAACTAAGAAAATAGTTCGCTGTATGCTCATAAGATCGTGTCTCGTTACCTAGGCACTCCTACGCGGTCAGTAGTGTGAAATACAACCCTATGGATGTGACTGCTTTTCGTCTGACTGCTCCCCTTTGGCCTGCCTGACAAGGTTGCACCTGGAAGGACCGCAATTCTAGTCACCATAATCTGCCGGATCAAAGCAGCACACGAGCCCGACCACCTCGCCAAGGTAGCAGTATAGGTTGGGTCTCGATGGATGAGGATCAAGTACATTCGTGACCCACAAACAGTTCATATCTTGTCTGCTTGTGCCTGGGTTTGGGCAGCCCGCCAATATCCAGCTCGGTTCTAACATATTGTAGTGCAGCAAAGTCGTGCGGTATGAAAGTAAAACTTAGCTAAACTGAATTCCCACTGAGATTATGAAACCGATCAGCGAAGCCATAAGCTACTCCGTTACAAGCGCAGTTCCTACCACAAATGCCGTTGTCTCCCGCTGCATCATACCAGATGTAAACAAGAAAATCCGGACTGATTTCACAATATGATAGATAAGCACTAGTAGCAACTACTGATACCTTGCTGCCGACGACGGTTAACGTGAAGCCAGTAGTTCAGTTGTAATGGACAGAAGGATTCTAGCGGTCTTGCTTAAACCACTCAGGAGGGGAAGTCACCAAAACTCAATGGACTGTGAATAATGAAGTCAAATCTTGGCCACAACGTTTCGAAAATGAGAAATGATAAACTTTTTCTGAAAATAAAATGAACAAACCTGTTTCCGTAATTTTGTTAATCGTATGCGTTTGCCATTTTCGTTCACTATGTCCAAAGCGAGCTGAGATATTCCCAAAGCCGGTTGTTCTACCACAGACTCGTCTAGGTCACACACAGCAGTTTGAGATGTTTTATCAGTTTCCCGCCCTGAAAATGAAAATGACTGATGACGGACGATAAACAAACATACTGTTGTTCTCGACTGCTTCATGAATAGGTGATTTTGAACTGTAAATCAGGCCGTCCGTCGGAGAATATTGGCCGTATTTCCCTGATGAGAGTATACTCAAAAGGGACTGTTTAAATTGTTTCTTTGTTTTTGTTGTAGATGTGGGAGGAACGGACGCAAGATAAAGAGAATAAAGCTGAAGAGGGGCAGAAGAAAGAAATTAAGCTGATCATTGAATCTAATATTCAATACAACAAGTCTACATCAACGATAATCTGCCTGCGGTAGTTATGCGAATAAACTCAAATTGGCATTCTAATGCAAGCGGTATGTACACATTCAGAACCATAAACGCACATATGGCAAAATTAGTGGACAATAAGATCATTACATAAATGAATAAGATCCAAGCAACCATTTTATCCTCGAAGCAATCCGCTCCATTGATGACCTTGAATAGGGCGATGAGAAGACGTGAATCACGTGATGTTCTCCGGAAAAACACTTCGTACGTTCTGATCACACATGGACGTGTAATTAATTTTAAACACCAACTTAAGGTTACACAGGGCGGAACTCATGACTCAAGGGATTAGACAGACAGACACGGGAAAGAAAAATTAAAAATATGGAGAGGTTGATTACCACGGCAGCCTCAACACAAATTGTTTTGGAACATACAGGAGGGATTTTGATGCCTAATAGCCAAAGGCTCAGCAAACTGGAGGATGCGTTTCCGGTTGTTTCGAAAAATCACAGAATGTGTCACAAACTTTGACTCTAAATCTTGCTTGGATCAAGTGTTTTGCTACTGATGACGCTGGGTGCCGTCCGCCGGCTTCTATACACGCGTCCAACGTTTCTAGTTGTGTTCCCAACCCCTTAATAACGTGGTCCTTGACACGAAGAGCTAGGTGTTGGTTTGCCCTATCTACGTAGCTTATATTGCAGGTTACATGAATATTTGTATAAACAATGGGATGTGACAAATGTAGAATGTTTGTTCATGGTTGAGGTGACTGGTAAGGTTCCAGTTCACTGTGTTATACATAGTTTTACAGCGTTATAAGATGTTAATACAACAGTCGTTAGACGCCTTTTGTTATTGCTGACCAGTCGTTACCTAGAAACCCGAGTTCTAAGTATACCGTCTATATTGGTATCGTTGTTGCCTTTATGCTTAGAGTGATGACAATACTATACTTCTTGATGAATTGTAGGGGGTACTCAATGACCTGCGGGGCATTTGTGACTGTGCTTAATTCTGCTGGTAGACTGTCTTCTGTTCATAGCCCCCGCGCTCTGTGAAAGAGCGTTCGAACTAGGTTTCTCTTATATTACACTGGACAGAAGCTTTCGAAGTGCACATACTGTCTTGTCCGCGTAGGTTTTTTGTAAATGGATCTTCCTATCGTGCCATCTAATCTTCAGATAACTAGAATGTCCAGGAACAGGGTGGCAGTTGTTCACTTCGTTCTGTCTAATCAGCTTCAGGTTTGGATCTGCTTGACTCAACTCCAAGACTAACGCGTTCCAATCACTTGAATTCTCAAAAAAGTCAGGATGTCGTCTACATAATGTTTTTACGAAATGTTACTCCGGAGAACATCACATGATTTGCATCTTTTAATTGTGTTTATTCACATTTTATATTCGTCGCTACCCACACAGCTTTCCAAGCATGAAGGCGGGTTAACAACTTCCACAAATCCAGTCTTAAACATTAAGTAATAGATGTAGTCGTCGCAGTCTTACACAAAGACTTCGTATGTATGTCAAAGCTGTAAAGCACATACCGGAGTACTTGGAAGAACGTGAAAAAACCTTTCCCATCGTCAAAATACACAGTAAGCCTTCCAGTAGCAACCGACTGCTGTCCTATCGGTGTGACTATTCCTAAGGCAAACCAAACTGACAGGTATGCCTTGTTCATAAGTCAGATTTTAAGGCAATGGAAAACGAGGTTAGTATGACCAATGTTACCAGTCCCATCGAGCAAAGCAACTGAAGTGGCAGGAATAATGTGATGTCCAACGCCTGAGAGAAAATCTAAAAGCGCTTTTTCCCGGTGAAGTCGATAATGGTATTTTGGATAAGGAACCATTCATCGTCATCTACTCATGAATTCTGGTAATTCATGTGTATGGCTTTGAGTGAATACTGCCAATAAACTATACTTGATTTCGCTTAAAGCAACCACCCCAACCCGTTTCTATGGTAACTATGTTTGGGTGATCATTGTATTAGCAATTTATAAACATGATATAACAGTAAATGACACGTACGGATTGGTACAATCAGTAATGCGGAAATTCACCCCGAGAAAGAAGCAAAGCAGCATGGTTGCAATTTTCTATTTTGATCGCGGCCGTTGCACTGCTTAACAATCTATCATAAACCAGTTTCGGTGTATATACTGCAATGTGCTCTCTGTTCCTGTTCACAACCGCACCTGGCAACAGTCTATCCTTACTTGATAACAATGTGATAGGGGCTGTGAATGTGGATAATGACCGCTCATACCTGGACAATCGAAGACGACTGCTCAAACACGCTTAAAGTATTGGTTGCATGCAGTCAGTTAGCCACCCAATGCACGTCAGAAACATAATGAAACCCACTGATATAACTCAACCACGCATCATTCCTCTGACAAAACGAAGAGGCAACGGTTAATACCCTAGTGATCGCAGAAAACGTTCAAACTGAGAAGTTCATTATTATCAGACAACAATTACAAGATATGTGAGTACATGTCTCCAAAGCGGTATGCACAACCTTGCACGAGTGACATGTTTGTGCATCCATTGCTAATCGTACAAAACTTAGTCCTTTAGTTAAAAGATTTCACAACAAGCAACTGTTCATTTCTAAACAGCTACACAGTTTCTACTCTTCGGAACATTGAAGACTGCCTTTGGTTTGAGCACTTAAGCTACTCTTGTTCACCCGTGTCATAGAGCTCATCAACAACAATGAGTAAGGCAGCAACTTCGTAGAGCCTAGTCCATTGACAAATGTATTCTTAAGATCCAGGTCCCCCACTCATCATCAACACCATCATCAAAAAAAGCAAAACACCAGCGGTTTGCGCTAATTATTAAGTGCCATAAGACCGTCAAAAAAAGTGTCCTAGTCAAACAACAAAAGAAATATGTTTATATTCAAACATTCAACATCAAGTGCTTACACTAAAACAAGCAACCGAGCTATAAGTGAAAGTAAGGCGTCATCAATCACGGCTTTTATTGCCCTACAGCATTAAGTGCACTCGCTTCACAGACAACTCAGCAAAATAACGATAACATTCACGTCAATGAGCTCGATTAGCTGCCATCTCACCTAACGTTTCCACCCACGGACTCTCTGTGTCGCAGGGTCCCCAGACTTAGAGAAGAACTTGAACTACAGCAGTCAACCCATTATTGAACGACTTCATTTCTTCAGATCATGTCATTATCTGTTCATCACGCACCTTATATCAGTCAGCCGTAGCATCAGCAAAAAATGCTCGGTGTGGCACACGATTCGATTTACAGTGGCCATACCATTTTAGTTACTCCGCTTAGTCTTCTTTTATTAATTTTCAAACTTCTTGGCAGCGTTTTTTTCTAGGATATACCACGTCACTGCTGAGGTGAGCGGCGGCTCGAGCCACAGCATCTTTCGGTCAGCTTTATGACTGCTATGATGATGGTGAAGATGATGACAGCGGCCAATCCCTTCGGGAGCGATTTCATTTCTCTACGCCAGGTCATCATCAGTCCACCTTGCACCTTACACCAGTTGGCTGCAGCGTTGGCAAACAGTGCTTGGTGCGACAGACAATTGGCTGGCATCCTTAGTACATGACCTAACCATCTACGTCTGTACAAATATAGCGACTGAACAAAATAACTCGTTTGACAATCACTAACACTCACTTCCTAATCTCTTCGTTGATTACTCGCTGGTGCCACCCGATACGAGCGATTGAACACAGACATCGGTGGTCGAACACCTGAAGACAGTTCACGTCTTCTACTCGGAGGGGCCAGGTTTCGCTGCCGTAAAGTAATACAACCCTCAGAGAGATAACTGTTTGTCGCCAGAGATGCCCCAGATTAGAGAACACCACCCTAGCCTTGGAAACGCGCGATTCTATTTCATTCCATACACCTCCGCCGCCGCCGCTGATGCAGTTTCCCAGGGATACAGACCGGTCAACATTCTTCATGGCTTCGTTATCCAACATTAAATCTAGGTAGTCACAGCAATCTTGCAGAGGCACTTTGCACTTGGCAGAGTGTGAAACAGCGTCTAGCGTTGTTTGTGCTGCTTGGACAACTTCAATCAGCAATACCTTGTTGTTTCGCTCTTCATTTTACTGGGCAACGACCCTATCGACAACAACGATTGGCTTTTGAGAAACTGGCTATATCGTCGGTAAGCAAAAGTAATAAAATAGTTTTCACTTCGAAGATCTTAGTAGCTGCTGAATCAAGATAGCACAAGCAATTTTTGAAGCAGGTACTGTAGCATACGGCATGCGGATACGTGGAAAGAAGACATTGGATTTCGGAGAAATCCCTGGAATTGTTACAAGCTAGACGGAACATTCCTTCTGGCAATTCATATAACAAGTCCAGCAGAGATATTCGTAGCAAGCTGAAACGCGGCCTAAACGTGGATCGTGAAGCCTGGCTAACGAAGAAAGTTAAGGAAATAAAACCGATTTGCTTTAGGAAACACCGGCAAACTCTTTAAGCTTATCCATGCTATTAGTCCCAAGTGACCGTCTGTCAATGGGGCTATTAGCGAGACAGATGGCACATTCATCTATAATAAGTCCAGAAGTTTAGAGCGGTGGGCATAACACTCAGAGGGTCAATTTGGTTGGCCTTATGCTTTTACTGTGTGGCCGCCACAAACTTGTAATGTGGTGTTCTGGTCGGTAGATTTGAAACCACCCATTAAGACTGGGGTTCGCAATTCCATTTCGGCTCCCAAACGTAATAAGGCTGCTGGTCCAGATGATCTTGTGCCGGCACTTTTCAAAGAAGGTGGGGACCTTGACTCAGTTGGTTAACCTTGTGTGCACGACGGAGACCATCTCTCTGTGCTGAGATCACTCGATAGCATTTTCCATATACAAGAAAGAAGCCCGGGGCTCTTGCAGAAACCATAGGAGGATTAGTTTGACTCCAGTCATTACGACGGTTCTGGCATGTTATACTTTCTCGAATCACTACAGCTTGAGAGACAAACATTAAGGAGGAGCAGGAAGGATTTCACTGTGGGAACGTATAGATCACATTTTTACTCTTCATCAAATTCTGAAGCAGCGTCACGTGTACCACCGGCCAACAATCGTCGTATTTCTCCACTACAAAGATGCGTTCCATTCGGCCGATCGATCTACACTTTTATAGTCGCTTAAATGCAAGGGTGTACCAACTAAGTATGTGAACATACTGTGGGCGCTTTATTGCTATACTTCAGATCAGGTTGGGGTTTACGGTGAACTGTCCAACAGTTTCAGCCCCAGGAGCAGCGTACCTCAAAGCTGTCCTCTTCTACCACTTTTAGTTAATTTTGTGATGGGCGATATAACGGAGGATTGTCTCCGTCAGTCACACGATGACGGCGTGGACCTCCTACCTGGTGGGAGACTGACTGATCATGTTTCACTACAGTGAAGCGCATCGACCCATAACCAGCGTCGATCTCTTCTGTCTTGAAGATAACAGTGATTATGCACATTCACGGCTTCACTCTATGCACGGTGGGTACAAACGTGGAAATGGCCTAAACATTAATTTAAAATCCTAGATGAAGGTATACGCCTGTTTACGTCCTGATGCTTGACTAGTGTGATCCGGAGATTGACCAGACTGCGTTTTCTCTCAGTGCGACGCGTTCAAGTAGTGATCTAGGGGTGGGGATAAAGTAGAGAAATGACAAATTCCAGTTGCCCTGAAGGGCAAAACTGAAACCATACTTCGAACCAATACAAAGTAGGAAAAAAGTTATTCCATCATACGTCTACCTCCTTCATGAATACATCTACGCCCAAAGATTCAAAAATCCTTGCGGGCAATTTCCTCCAAGAGGTGATTACCCCGTTGGTGAAAAAGTTAAACAGAACAGCCATTTTAAATCGTAAACCTAGGTTCTATCGCATCACACAGATTTTAGGACTCGTCGGCGTGATGGGTAACTTTTTACACTTCGACAAGGTCCCCTTTGCCGACCGGTCTTGGTTGCCTATACCTTTCATAACCCATGTGTGGCGAGTTTTCATATTTTTTCGAGGAAGGCGACGTTGTTTGAGATACGGTGACCAGGCTTGGGCATATTACAAATGGGGGCAAAATGTGGTAGAGTACAGGGGAATGAACACCGCTGTACATGGGTTGGCGATCACGGATTTCGGTTGATATAACGCTTACCATGTTTTTTGGCAGCGGTGGCACACTGGGATGACGGGAAAAACATACTACCTACTGGAATACTTCAGTCTTTCGTCTGCTGTTTCGTTGGTAGTCTAACTGTCTGTCCATGTGCGTCTCTTAGACACCTGGGGGTCAACTGAAGTGTTAGAGGGGATACAGCTATGCAGGAAGTTTAGCAGTAAGTCCCACTTTAGTTTCCATTCGCGGACCTTCGACATATTTTTCTGGGAGGCATCCAAGTCTGACACACTTCCAACCAGTTTTATATCATCTGCACATAGGTAACAAGGGCTAAATAATTTATGTAAGCCAGGAAGAGCAGATGGGAGAGGACTGAACCTTGTGGCACGCCACCTGACGGAAAACTCCCGTCCAAAAATACTCTCAGTGCACCCTACATGACCTCCTAGCGAGAAACATCTGGATCCACCTACAGATCGCAAGGAATATTTAGGCTTTTCGCAGCTTCTAACCGAAGTCTAGGGTTGACTGAGTCCGAGGCATTCTGACAATCTAGATAGCACACCTCGATCACCTTTTTTCTATCCAGCTTCCGCGTAGCAGTGTATGAAAACGTCACTAAATTGGTAAGACAAGAACTACCCCTTAGAAATCCACGTTGAGGGCGATTCGAATGTAAAGATAGGTTGCTCCTCTCGTTCTTTTTTCCGTTTCGGCAAGTGTTTTGCATTGAGTTTAATAAGTGTGTACGCATCTTTCTAACCTTCCAGAACGTGAATTAACTCTGTTCGCCAGATACTTTGCGACCAACTGTTTGTAAATTAAGTCACCATTGGATCGTCGCCTTGGTTACGCGCTCAGTCACCTGACCCAAAACCGCGAAATGAGAAGAGACGCGGCGACACTGTTCATTGGCACAGCGAGACAAAACTAGGCCACAGAAGCTCTAAATTTATAGGACAAAACCAAAGATGGCCGACAGGCAGAGAGCGGATTAAATGACAGTCATATATGGCAGTCAGAGTGTCAGAGCAAATCACGTTACATGGGGCATCAGAAGACAATGCAAGAAAAAACACAGTCCAGATAGCGCACAGGCATTCGACCGCATATCTGCAATCTGATTGGCCGAGTGGAACCATACCACCACCCACGACCATACCATCCGAGCTGGAGCGGCCGATCGATGTGGCGTGTTGCGTCCTGGCTGTCTCGTTAGGAGATGCGCCTCCTAACAGTCACCTAAAACCTGGCTAATTGCCTGCCGGTAACATGCTCTGAGTATCTTATCTTTACCTTAACGAAGTGTGACAAAAAGTGGTGTCCGAACACAGTGTGGCATATATGATAGGTGGTGCAACCAATCGTGTGTCCGTGTAAAAGTGTAACTTAACAGACTGTGCGCCAAATAGCCTGAAATGGGTCTGCGTAGAGTGCAACGCCAGAGGAAAACGTTGCTTAGTCTACCGAACTGAACAGAATCCGAAGTAGACACTTCACACAGCCATACTTTTAACACCCTTCCCACAGATTAAACCGTCAACTAAGTTTGAAGTTCGGTTCCTGTGGAAACTGACTGAAGTCACTGTGCTGTTTATAAACATCAAATCTCGAGAAAAGTCGAGTGCACGTCGACCGCTTTCTCCAAACAATCCAACCTCAATGGGATAATAAATAACAAATGACGGTAGTACCCTTTGATTTTTGACTAGTTAAAAAAACGCAACAAATGACAGTACTCAGATAGGGCGTAGCAGTCACAAT
>JTDE01000224.1:321875-333713 GCA_014338405.1 Paragonimus skrjabini miyazakii | reverse complement strand
ATGGGTTACCCGACAAACGGCGCTTGGGAGCATGGTGCCTGTTTCGTAGCCACTGATCGCATCAATGCTTTGATGGTAGGCGAACCGCACAGCATCAGCCCTCGAGTCCTGTCGATACGCCTGTGACTCGGTCGAGGTAAGTGTGCTACATTTGTTCGTGTTTATGGTCCAACTATGCATCATACTAGTGATACAAAGGACCAGTTTTATGATCAGCCGTCTGCCACAATCCGTTCGGCACCGGTGAGTGGCCGACTGTTTGCTTTGAGTGACTTGAACGCTCGAGTCGGGCGCAAGTAAGTAGCCTGACCGGCAGTCGTCGGATCCTACGACATTGATTCAGTCAACGGGAACGATGATCGTTTGCTCAACCTGTATGCTGCACACAAGCTGGCTATCACGAACGCCCGATTCCAGCTGGATGCGAGCGAGATTACGACGTGAAATCATCCACGAAGTGGTTATCACCATTTGTTTGACTACGTGATTGTACGGCAGCACAACACTCGTGAAGTGCTTATGACAGGAATGATATGCATCGCTGAATGTAGCACAGATCGTAGGTTGGTCAGGACCAAATAGTTTATCAATGTATACAGACCTGTTTATTGTAGCTCATTCGTTCAACAGCAGAAGTTGGATGTCCAAAGATTGGAGAACTGTGAGAAGAGGCGGCTTTTTGGCGTACGGTTGCCATTCGCCTTCAAGACGCTCCTGTATCAACTACCCCTGTTGACATTTGACAGCGCCCCAAGGCACAGATCAGGGCAGCAGCCACCGAGGCGATCAGTGTCAAACGCTATAAACGTCCGGACTGGTTAGATGACAACAACGTGACTATCTCTAACTTGGTACGGGAAAAGAATGCGGCGTCTGCAGCTTCCACAGTGGACCCAGACAATGAAAATGAGAGAGCGATACTCTGCAGTGTTCGCCGTCGACTTGCCGAACGTGACCGCAGATTCAGGGACGATTAGTGGAGGAAGCAAGGTGAGAGGATGCGTGGCTACGCTGACCGCCGACAACACAAGAAGTTCTATAAGTCGCTTAAGACTATTGTCAGTCCATCCGTTCATTGGCCTAGACACCGGTTGTTCGTGTACCCAACCAGGGGACATCGTGGGAGTTTGGCGCAAACACCTTGGTAGCCTACTAAACCGCCCTGCTACCATTGATTGGGTGATCGTAAACAGCCTGCTGCAACAGGCCGTCAAACCTTCACGTGATCTCGCTCCGGATTTGCCAAAGATGCAAAGAGCAACTGGACAACTGTGCAACAGGAAATCTGCTAATGAAGATAGATCGCCAGGTGAAAGGCTGAAGAATGGCGGACCGGCGCTGGAACGCACTTCGCTTCAACCGGTTCACTCCATCTGGGAGCAGGAAAGAATGCTACAAGTGTTCTAGAATGCCTTTATAATACCTATGTTTAAAGGTAAGGATTGCAAGCAATGATCCGACAGCTATCGGGCCATTAGTCTGCTGAACTGCGCAGGCAAGATGAACCGGTTGAATACTGACAGTTTGGAGGCCAATGTTCTCGAGAAGCAGTGTGAATTCCAGGCAAGCTGCATTATGATTGAATTGGGGTTTGTTTCTAGACAGATTCAGCATCAGTGTCAGGAACGTAATCAGCTCCTGTATGCTCTCTTCCTGAATGTTACTAAGACCTTTGATTCCGTGAGCCGCGAGGCGTTGTGGACGTGCTTGATAAGTTTGGGTTTCCAGGTAAGTTCGTCAGGTTGATAAGGATGTTCCATGTGGACATGAAGGCGAAGGTACAAACGTTTGGATCGACTTGTGATTACTTTGACATTGTCACTGACGTGAAGCAAGGTTTTGTCCTAGCCCCAGTCATATTTAATTTATATTTGGCTGCCATGCTAACAGTTGTTTTTCAGCACCCGGCGGCAGACAGCGTTGAGGTTGGCTACCGGATGGATGGGCGCCTACTGAATATTCTCCGTCTCGGTGCCCCCACTCCGTTACATACCTCAACAATGCGCATGCTTCTATTCGTAGATGACAACGCGCTTTTCGCACACAACGAGGACGAACTACAGCGACTGGTGAAGACTTTCGTGTCTGCGGCATCCAATTTTGGATAGGAAATCAACACATGTATAATATTTTTCTTCTTTCAACCTTCTTTTGGCGGAGGTGCTATTCTTGCACCTGCAAATAAAATCCGCATTAATAGAAACGTTTTGACGGCTGTACAGATCTCAATTACTTGGGTAGTAATCTGTCGACAGATTTGTCTGCGGATCGCGAATTAATAGCTCCTCTGATGAAGGCTAGTTTTACTTTTGACAATCTTGAAAAAGCCAGAAGAACCACCATCTTCAGCAGTCCCGGTTAGTGGCTATAGTTCTTCTCGAAAGTGTATAGGTGAAAATTCCCTGTGACTGGTAAAGTTTCGTTCATTTCCACAAGAGGTTTAGTTTCATACAATCTAATTCGATAGACTGGAAAGTTCATGAGAATGCGACAGCTGCGATCGATTGTGGGTGATGTTTAAGCTCTGTGAAAACCAAAATCCCCCACTACTCATCAATCATCAATAATCAAATACCGCTTAACAAGTTAATGATTTTTGTGATTTCAACTTGGAAAGAAGTCCTAGTTGGTGGGTAATCGATTGGAGTTAACAGACAGTAACTGCGTCTCCTCTCGAGGCGACCGGGCAACCTGATCACTACTCACAGGCGAAAGAGGTTGAGCATTCAAATGCTATGATAATTCGGTTGTGCCTAATGTGAGGTCAGCGGCGCAGTGGTAAACACGGTTGCCTCATGAACAGCGTGGCCGGAGTTCTAGTCACGGCAGTGGCAAGGATACGCATTACTGACGAGCTCTAATGAGAGCGAAACTCAAGCCTAATGCTCGTTTTCGAATGTGGCCGACTGGAAAGTCTATGGGAATGCAACAGCTGCGATCAGTTATGGGTGATGTTCAATCTCCGCGAATGTAAAACCGTTTGTTTAAAGCTGAAATTGCAGCTCGGAGATTATTATTTGCCAATGTGGAAACACCCCAGAACTTAAAACAACTATAGTCTTTTCAGTCAATTACCGAGTAATCAAAGGTGCCGTAGGTTTACAATGTGTTGCAGGGAGTGGGCGTTCAAATGATAATGTGTTACCCTTCTCGGTGAGTGTACTTCGTTGGTCGGTTAGTAGATTAATTGGTAGTGTGACATACAAGCCGGTTAACTTTACTTTGATTTTCCGTTACACTTGCGGTCTAACCTTCGAGCAACATGAAGACACCAGAGGACAGCGTCCTTCCGAAGTAGGAGTTCCAGCTACAGTCCTTCAAAAGAAAACAATATAAACATGAATGAGCCAAAGGCCCAGCAAGCCACGCACACAACTTACACAAAACTAAAACGGCACCATAAACACAGCCGCTCGCTCTGTCATACATTTCAAATTCAACCTGTGCACGCCTGTTGATCTCGATCGCATGTTACACAACCCGTCTTCTTCGTTGAGCACCGTCATCGGTGTCCGAAACCCTTTATAAATCGGGTAGTGCTCATGTTGCCAAGGCACATAGGGTGCCTGCAGACCCTTCTTTCATCTGTTTGGAACTTTTTATACTTATTTTCATCCCAACAATTTTTTATCCTGACACTTCTTTTTATTCATGACACTCCTATGTTTATCATGCCACATGTTTTTTCTGGCAGGATCGCCGGACTTTTATCCTTTTTGCTTGCTCTAGTACCGTTATGTGTTGCGTAATATAGCCTTGGACACAATCCCTGTCTGTTCTTCCGATTGCACGTTACACTAGGAGTTGTATGCAAGGAAGTGTAAACGAGAGGTGGGAAGCCGAATTACATCTAATGAGCACTGAGATACTATGTTGAGACATCATGATGTAGACGAACAAGCATCAGCGCTAACTGCATTTGAAAACAACAACCCAACTGAGTAAACTTGCAAAAATTAAGCTTCTTTCAGCGCTTATCTTGCATTATCCAGAAAGGTATTGCAAATGAATAGTTATTTTGCTTATTGTGCAGCCATTGTAGCAATGGACAAAGTGCGTATCACATGCACGTGAACTGGAGTTCAAATCCTTGTTGTCTCCAATATTTGCATCACTGATGCACTTCAACCGAAATGCGATCTAGTACATCAGCTTTCCTGTTACTGTCTAGTCAATATTCAGTTTTACACATTATGACCACTAATTCTCGGCCTGTGGAGCTGACTACAATATGTCTTCTCAATTTCGGCTAGCAATTTGGTACACATACTACGTGGCCGTTTGGAATTTTTCCACATCTGATTGTTATCGTCAAAGCTGAGGACCAGTTGAACTAAATGATTAGAGGTGTTCATTAATACTTATGTGGTGGACTAGTTCCCGTAACCCCTGTGAGAAGTAAGTTGTCTTGATGCATAACTTAGGGAATGCTCCATTAAATCGAACCCCGTAAGCTTTCAGTACTTACGATGAACACCAAGTTCTCCGTTATTTTTCAAAACAGACCAAATGTAATCGCCACACTGAGCGTTAAGGGTCGATCGAGCTGTCAAGTCCAGTCAGCATGATCTCCTCATCGGCAAAATACTCCAACTTCGCAGGGTCTATTAGTTCCACATCCAGACTCACCGTTCTCTGTCCTTCGTAAGAATGTACAAAACAGCCCGCTTCTCGTTGTTGGTCTTGATCGTAATTTACTGGCGTGCACGAACGTCTTCAAAAATATCTAATGGTCTAAAAGTTTCGGCAAAGACATCAGCATCCATGTATCCAAAAAACTGTTGGTATCGAGGGTACTCTAATACAGAAACTGGCACATACTACATGAAAATTCACCGCAATAAACAAAACATTAAAATACTGAAACGCAAGGTTAGATAAACCACTGACAGACAACATCTCTCTGAGGTTCATGTCAGCATCAGAAACGGTAAACCGACAAAGCAATGTTACCCAAGGAAAGATGCACCTCAAAGTCCGACAAAATCTGTGGCCAACTTTTTCTGTCAAGTAGCTGAAAAGTCCCCGGTCGTTTACCATAACCACCTCAAAAACCATATTTTGGGTACCACCGAATGGACTGCCACGCAATCACATAATCCGATTCAATGTTTGCACTAGATACCTATTGCAGCACCTACATATGGTCATTGACTAAACCATAAGCCTTCATTCAAATCCAAAATTCCAACCCTAAAAAACCGGGAATGGTATATAAAAATCGTTTGAAATGGTTGTGTCAAACCGTGTTAGCGCTGTTACTGTCTTGAATTATGATGTTCACCAGTGCAGATAATCATGCATAATGGTAATCGATCTACTGTATTTTCGTCCATTTTCAAAATACATGAATGATTTCTAAATACGTTTTCAGTTCTGCTTAGTGAAAAGCTGGATTTATTTTGTCATCTATTGTTTGGTTGTCAACGCCAGTCTTCTTCTAACTATCGGTTAAACCGTTCAATATTGCGCTTTATGCGATACCGATTGAATAAGACATTCCAAAGATAAAACAGATATTTGAGTTCCGTTCAGGTACATCAGACGTAACGGAAACCGTCAAGTTTTGGAATGAACAGCTGTAGTCGTCGTGTGAAAGTGGCCTCTACAAAAGGTGCAGATACGGCTGAAAACTAAAGAGTTGTAACAAGTGTTCCATGGTTCTGAGTGAAGATGGAACGAGTTGTGAACTCATAAATCTGTTATTTACAGCCTCGTGATAAACAAAATATCCAAATTATTCTGTAAACTTGTTATACTTGCATAATCCTTTAAAATAACCAACATTCTTTGCAGTTAGTGCATAGAAAACCGGATAGACCCTGTTAGTCTTTGCGGTTCACATCTTCGTTCTGATGAGCTATGGAAACGTACCACATGCATATTTACTATCAGAATCGTCTATTCAAAAGGATTGGATATTTCAAAGTGAAAACGCCATGACCTACCGATAAGGCATACCAGGTAACCCATCTAAGACCGTCCGAATAATAACATTCTGTACTGCCAAGGCTGTCGGAATCAGGCTGCTTGACCCCGTGTTATGTCATCAAAAGCGGTTTGTGTAGGTGCCGCATCTATCATGGCCAGGAATCCACCGGATCGATGACCAACCTGCGCGGTCAAAACAATGGGTAAGGGTGACGTAATGGACCATTCAATTCATCGACCAGTGTTCTAGTTGTTCTGTCCTAAGTCCGATCGATATCTTGACCTAGCTCTACGAACTCCTTATATAATCATACCGATCTAATGGTGTTTGCCTGTATGTCTTTATTCTAATTATCGCAGTGGGTATGGGTGAAACGTTCATAACGCCCTTTTTGAAAGCCTAAATTCTATTGCAATGAAATCTGTTATTTTTGCATCATAGTCTCAGTGATTGCGTTTTACAGTTTTTGTCCAACTACGTTGGGTCTCAGAAGTAGGGAGATGAGTAGGGTGGCGCCGTGCAAGACACAACGCATTTGTGCCAAAACAGAGCAATTGAAGAATGCATGGTCTTCAGTGAGATCACATACTTGATCGACAGAGAGTAGTGAATGCATGTGTGTGCAGTGACAATGAGTTGGCACCGAGGTCATGTCATTTTTCATGTCATGCCTTGGTCTGTTGAATGATTCTGAATTATGCTGATCATTTGTGTTGTCTACAGTTGACAACTGTGTATGTAAAACTGTTTGTTCCATCATCCATTTCATCAAGACGGCAAGAAGACATACATGCAAGAATCTCGTTTATCCTCATCAGTCGATTACATAAAATATTTTGTAGGTTGAGCACAAGGCGTTTTTAATCAAGCGTCACGCACCGGCCCTCTGTTGTCAGAAGATGCTGACGCAATCAATTTCGTTGCCGTACCGTTGAAACTGTTTACCTCACACTGACTGCATCCGTGTGACGTTCGTTCATTTTGTTGTTCTGTCGTTATGCCTTAAACCTATATCACTGAATGTTTTATGTAATCGACTGACTGGGACAAAAGAAATGCTTGCATCTCTCAATGTGTATCTTCTTGTCGTCTTAATGGCTTCTGTGTGTGTGCTTTTCAGACGGAAAGCTTACCACTATACATCTGCGTGGTTCAGTTAGCGTCTTCGTCAATTGGCGCCGAACAAAAACATATTCATCGTGTTGTTCCACCGTCAACGGACCTTATCGATTTGGCTCAACAGGATCTGACGTAGCGGATCAGTCAACAGCAATCAGGATCATGGAACATACTTACAGTGCTGAAGCCGAGGCGAAAATTCGGTATTGGAAACAGTTACACTCTGTTATGTAAATTCAGCTTGTTTGCTACTCAGTTCACTTTCTGACGACTATTTTCCATTAAACTCTTGATGCTGACAAATAATTTTCACCCAAAGGATATTGCTTTTATCGATCGTATGTCTCCTTGCTTGTCTGGACGTTTCAATATGTCCAAGCCACATTCAACTCTTACGTTGTTATTCTGCGGTGCCAGCTGATCCATTGCACAAGACAACTAATGGGGATGATTTGCTTCTCTGGGCTTCGCCAAGCCGACTGGAATGCATGAGAAACATACTAACCGATGTATGCATTCAATACACACAGTTATATCCACCTGACAGTAATGACTTTAACTCCCTGAAGGAATTCAATGGTAATATGTGCATCCACTGACATAGCATTAAGTGCGAAGAATAAGCTAAATAGGTCAGAATTTCGCAGCTTCGTGGAAATGAGTTCGCGATAAGTTTCATGGTGTCATTGACAGTTCCTCAAGCAAACTATGTAAAATTGGTACGACAACTTAGAGAGGAAGTATTGGGAATCCTACCGAAAGTATTTCCTGTTCCGATAAACTGGCTAAGCCATTCATCAGAAACATCCATATGGAAAGTAGCTAATTTAACAAAATTGAGATTAGTCAAAAGTAACCTCCATTTGTTAGGCAAAGTGATATTCTGTGTTAATAAAGAGCCATATTGAGTATAATGCTAACGAACTACCAACCGAGGTGTTCGTTGTGTACTTGAGCGAATAATTCAACAGTCCGTTTCATGTATCGCGTAGCAACTCCGGCTTATTCAAGGCAAAACTGGAAGATACCTTTCATAAATTCAAAATATTGTTGTTTGACGTGAGACACAAATGTAGGACCTTGTCTCTCTAAAAGTGGTCAATGTCTCAGGCGATATAACCATATAAGAAAAGGCATGAGTACAGAATGAAAAATTATTGATGACCATTGTAGACTTACGGTGAATCTTACGCTGGACAGTAAACGCTTAACAGAAAACTAGATTGTCAGAAACGTCAACTACTTCGTTTGCATGAATAACTCATCGATGTTCGAATTAAACAACGTGAACCTAATACAACTTAGACCTCGCATATGAGGAGTATACAGAGAATGCACAAATGTGGCGTTCCGTTACTACGCATAGTAGCAATGGACGATTCAGTCTATCACAAACTTGCTGATTGTATACAAAGCTCCTCACACTAATTTTGGTTACACACTACAACAAAGACTCATTTTAATACACCCGTTTCTATTGCCCTTGAATCACTAGTTAAATGTGAGTCTCTAGATGTGACTGATGCTTTTCCTATGTTGGTATTTCCTTCAAAAAGAGTCCAGTTCTTTTAGTAACCATACCGATATCATTCTCTTTGATATACAAAAAACGTCCGATTAGAGGCCGGAATTCCCTTTTTTAAACAACTTGATGAAATAATGAATATGAAATTCTCTTGGTTCAACATAAGCAGCTAGTCTGCTTGGAATGAAGAGTTTCTGACCACAGTGCCATTACCACATTTTGTAAAAACATTGTTGATTATATGTCATTTTTATTGAAGCGGAACATTTTCCTTCTTTCTACAACCTTATAAATTGTTATCGTCCAACTTCAAAATGTTACAGTAAAATCGTATCTAACAACAGCCTGTCATTTTTAGATAGTTCACACACTACACACAAAGATGGTACAAGATGGTTATCCGTCCATCCAACAGCCATTTGAAAGCTTCCACTTGTTTTATGTCCTTAACCTTACGCACACTATCAACGTAAGAGGTCTTAACAATATTGAGTCTGTATACATAGATTACAGTTGGGCACAAAGGAAAGGACTTCGAACCAAAACATCATTGGTGAATGTTCACAGGAAGCCGAAACCGGAACGACCTAATGAAATGATGTGTTTAAGATCACTGTTTCATAGGTGTCATCTGAACAATAGTTTGCTTGGATGACTACAGACCACCATGTTCCGTATACCTCCTGTTCTTGTTGCTTTCAAGCTAATGAAAGTTCTCGTCATCTAGCCATTCTGCTTCATACGTTAAATAATTTGTATTCACAGTAACATTTGCACATGCAAAACAGACATGTATTTGTCAAGGGATAGTGGCGCTCTCCTCAAGTGTTGAAAAAACCTCACAACTGAGTGAATAACCGAATGAGGAACCTGATGTCATTGACTGTAAAATATGTTGACTTCAAATCATAATACCGACATGAGTTAATACTCCGTCGTTTTTTAGCAACACTAATCATGAATTCTTGGCGATCGGTAAACACCTGCATTTTAAAGAATGATAATCAGCCACGTGCGTGAAACTACTAACTCGTCATCAGTTTACCCTTGTCCTGAATTTAGGCTGACGTCCGTTCTATTTCTGTTCAAATGTTGCCACCATACTCACTGACAAATGTTTTGGGGTTTCATTCACTGAGCGACTGACGAGATAAAACCTGAATGTTAGGATTCTGCCACACATTTATTCTTCTCCTAGTAAACTGGACAAATGTTGTTACAGAAAAATTTTAAGTGTACAATACTTTTGAGTAAAACTGAATGATTTCAACTAATAGCAGTCTTCTAAGAGTGTGTTTTGTGTGATCGGTCATCAAGTCTTTCCAACATTACAAAAGGACTCTATCTCGTTTACAACCAATGGTTGCTCGTTGCTTTCAGCCAAACTGTCACCTGCCGCATTGCTTCCAGACATCAATCGGAAACAGTAACAGCATTGTAGCACGCTCTTATTCGGCTGGTTATTGGTGGACTGACTGACACACACCAGGCGACTGTCCAATATTCATCTGGTATCCAGTTTTGTTCAGGTGAGCATTAGAAACGCTACTGACTAACGATGGTTCACTATACCGTAAACAAGCAAAGTAGTATTCTCATAACTGGGTGGAGAGTTGTCCTGCTGTATGACCAATACAAAACGTTTTTTGAGAATAAGTAAGAAAATACGTAACAATGGATGCCGTATGGACCGATAGTCTTTATTTGTTATAAAATTAAAAGACAAATATACTCACGAAAATAATGAACTGGTTTCCGAATGCATGATCCGCACAGCATACACATTTGACACTGGTGGATATTATGAATGGTCAGCATAGTTCAAAATCATTCAACAGACCAAGGCATGGCATGGAAAGTGATATGACCTCGGTCCCAACTCATTGCCACTGCACATACAGTGGGCTAGCTGAAAGGTTTGTCTGAATGCAAAGGCTGCGATCAAGTGTGGATGGTGTTCCATTTTGGAATAATTTAAATCCCTGAAACTTCACTACTGAGGCAAACCATGCTCAGTTGGTTCAATGAAGATAGAAACTTCAACCTAACTGAAAATTCCTGATCATGGGGTTATCGATTAGATAGAACCGAGTTAGTCTGGTCATTCTCCTTTCGAAATGATCGGGTGCGCTGAACACTAATCAGACAAGGTTGTGGTTGGACGTTTTCACTTGACTATTCGGTCATGCCTATTGTGAGGTTGCTGCCGTTGTGATTAACACGTTAGTCTCACGAGCACGAGGGTCAGAGTGCAAACTCTGATCCGAACAAGAATATACACTACTGACAAGCTTTAATAAAAGTGAAACTCGAGGCTAGTGCTTCCTATCGAAGTGGACTAACGGAAAGGCTTATCTGAATGCATAGGTTGCGAACAAGTGTGGATGCTGGTTAATTTTGAAATAACCTAAATCCACGCGTCTTCACTACAAATTAGGATACAACGTCAAGAGAAACCGCCTGAAGACGTGTTATGAGTACAGGCTAACCGGTGTCATCATTCCAGGATCACCCACATTCCTAATTCTGCAAGCAATATTATGTGGTACGGGCGGGGTTATAAAAAAGCTCGAATTATCACCGGTCTCATTGTAGGTTATTATATCTTTCCTCTACCAATAACTGTCCGTTGCCTCCGTTCAGATTGTCACCTTCATCACTGAGTTCAGACATCGGTCCTATCGAAGGCACACCGGTACGATTGTATCGATCGACTCCATTCGTGACCTTCTGTCTGTGGCATTCAGCTCTATCCGTAAAGTTGTGGTTTACAGTCCAGTCCCAAATGTTTACGATGAATTTGAGGGTGTAAATGGCTTAAGCATTTTGAGTCGCATCCTTTAGCCATGAAACGCGAGCTGCCAATGCTCTTCACAGTAATCCATGAAAAGGATAGACTGAAAAATACATGAATATATATGAAGAAAGAAAACTAAGAAAAACCAGTAAAGAGATGCAAGAGGAATAGATCGATGACCGTATGGTCACAGGTTAGCTACTGATCGTAAAACGCAACTGTTAGGAAGCGTTTCTAAATGTCGGTGTGGTCTCAAACATTATGGGCAACATCGACTAACCGTGCTTGCTACGGCAGTCACAACGCTTCCATATCGTCACTTGGATACTATTGGATCGTCCCTTCATACGAGCTCAATCATTTGCCACCAGAACCGAGAAGGAGAATACGGGCGCGGCAACAGTGTTTATTGAAAAAACCGAGGCCAGTCCATTAGGCCACAGAGGCACTACATTTATAGGTCCA
>JTDE01000224.1:278339-316025 GCA_014338405.1 Paragonimus skrjabini miyazakii | reverse complement strand
ACGAATGGAACCCACTTCTGGCGATTTAGTGACAGAATGACAGTTTAGAGACACTTATCAGCCAAGCTTATTTCGCTTAGCATGGTGAGTAAAGGGCAACCCCTAAGAAAGGTATGAGAGGTCTTCATAGGTTGGCTGCCTCTTATTCGTAATCTAGTATTCTCAAAAAAACGATACAACGTGAACAAAAATGGGTGGCAATAGGTTAATTTTCAACTTCTTGAGTTCGTTTGGACCAGTTCATCAACACTTCAGAAAGACGAATGCTATGTGATGTTAAGGTTTATCTCTATCGATATTGTGTGACTAGTACAGTTTTCATGGCTGTCAGTGCCTTTGGGTTGCGATGGCTTAGAAACACAATGAAGTGTGCCAATGAGCCAACCTAGTGACCTGTAACCAATATGGGTTCTATCTGAGCTGCTGTGTTACCAGCATATTTTGTTTCATTGAGTTTGATAACCATTTAGGGATGTGTTCTACCATACACTGTGGCAAATTTCAGTCTGTCCCACAAAAATATGCGTTGCTGCAAATGCACATGATTTGAAAAATTATATGAGAGATAGAACGGGTTTCCAGAAGGAAAACCGAAATCGTAATTCAGCGGTTGGGTGAGTGCGATTTAAGTCCCGTCCTACATCAGTGAGAATGTGACCACACTTGGAACTGACTTTTACACGCAAATTTTTGAAGTATTTTCTATCGAATTTCTGACCTGTCGTTCCTATTTCCGTCTCATTAACTTTTCCGGAAAAACACTAGTCAGTGGGGTGTTTTCGTAAATTGTTCCCCGTTCTTAATGCTGTCATTAGCACGTAGGTGTTTATCTCATTGAAACAGAGGTCGGGCTAAGCGGCGCCTCTATACGTTTGAATCATTCACGTGACACAAGAGCAAAATGCCTAAGTGAGTTTGCTGCCTCGAGCTCTTGTTCATAAGAGATGACAAAATTTGGGAAGGAAGGTAGAATATTGCAAAATTTGTTGAATCTGGTCCCATTTTCATTGACCAACTCGTCGTTTTACAGTGAGTGCTTCAGCCTATCGAATGCAAAAGTTGTCATTCAACCATTTCTACGGAACTATCACTCAGTGTCTAGACCATTCGGCTGTCCATAGATGCACTAACAATGTGTAACTGCATAACGCGAAACGCTTGTAAACTGTGTTTTCTACTAAACATTGTTGTGCGGTGTGTACTCCTGGTCAATTTTTACGTTCATCTAGAAGCAAGCTTTTCACTTTCTTTCAATAATCTGAATTATTCTTGATAACTGTGTCAGAGTTCTTGTCAGGATGAAGAAAAACTGGTTCCGTCATCCTATTCAATTTCGCTAGTTGATTAATACTGCTCCGATGATACGCAAAACTTGTGAGGTGGCTTAGAAACTGATGTAAGAGGTTTTAAAATCGGCGAGAATTATCTCAAGGAATTTTAAACTTCACTCCTCAAGGTAGGTAACTTGTTGACGTTTCACCATGAAAGGTAGATTTATCGATAACGCCTGATAGGGAGCAGTAAAGACTTAAATTCATTTTGGTTCTAGTCTTGTGAAGTGTATATCTGGAGGTATTGTCAACTCTTATGCAGCATGTTAATGAAATGCGATTGAGATTAGAGACCAATAGTCGTTGAGTCCAATTCGTTAATACGGCATAAAGACAATAACTGTTAACGTATTCTTCATTCTTATCGACCGCACACATGTAAAAGCCGATAATTTCCATCATGACGTCGACCATTTTGTAAATTACTTATTGTTGTTAATACGGGCAATATAGCAATTGCTAGCTCCAGTGATGGAATCTTAATTTGATTACTATTCTATGAGAACATCCCACATCCACCAGCTTGTTTACACTATACGGCCAGATAGTCAGCTCCTTGAATTTACTTAGGCAGAAAAAATCGTCAGGGCTATTAACTGTTCTCAAATTATATAAAGAAAAATGGTTGTAAACAAGGTGACCTAAAAATCGCGTAGGACACTAACCGTTTAATGCGTTGAGAACAATCGTTTACAAAGAGAGTCAACTAAGCTAGCCCCTATTGTTCCCGACTGTCGTCAACAGTGTTCATTTTAACGCGTGACAGCAGTTAAGTACAAATCTTTTGTCACGTTCTATACACTTGTGCCACAATTCAGGACAACCTTGACCTCATTGACCGATTGAGGACAAGTTCATCCCGTTGGCCTTAGATTTCCAAGGGATATATGAACAACCAAAATCCAGAACTGATAATTTTCTTTTCACAAGTAGAAAAAATGTGAGAGAACAGAAGCGTGCATCGCAGGTAATAAACCTGTCCGAAAATGCATCGTGATTTTGTCCGTAGGAGTTTGTCTCATAAGACAAGAGGCAGAATTGTAAGATATTTACTGTCGACACCAAACGGAAAACTTTCATAATAAGATGCACTCATCAACGAAATCACGTTCTCCTGGTCACTCAGATGAACGTGGTGAATGATGTAGTGATGGACATGTTTCCTCATAAAAAATATGTCCGGATTTCAAATCCCGGCCCTGGCAAGAATATGCTATACTGATTTATTCTAACAACCGAAGAGACCGAGTATAGTGATTGTTTTGACAGCAACAGCCTAAAGTAGAACCAGCAGAACGTGAAATATGCACTGACAGAACATTGCCTCAATGCGTGTCTTTCAGTGTATCTACTAATAACTGGAGGAGAATGCAAAGTAAACAGGGAGTGAAGTGATCATAATCTATGAAATCTTTGAACGTCCTGTTGAGCAAAATTACTGGGTGATGTTGAGTAAATTGTGAAACGCGTGAACACCTCGCTAGTAAAATCATTGTCGAGCTTGCATCCGTGTGATTGTTTACTGTATTCTTTCCAACAGTTTTCAATGCCTTAAAGTCCAAGTTATTTATAAAGGCATCGATTTATGGAACGCTCGTAGGATCAACAGTAATCAGGGCTACTACACTGTTCGTAAGGCTGAACCCTGTACAAGTTGATACGTATATTTTGATAGTACTTAACAAGGCCAAGGGACAACGTTTTATGAAACAGTCATCCGTTGAGCTTCAGGCATCTCACTCGTACAAAAACGTCCAGTCCTCAAGTGAATAACTTCTGGTGATCGCAGTGTCTTTAGACAAATTCGATAACTGCAGATTTTGACATTTACTACAGATAATACGGTGTTTAAGTTTGTTTGTCGTAAAGAAACTTAACACTAGACACTATCTGCTCTTGCCAGATAACTTTCTTGAACACGTAGCTACTACCAAAATTATCATGGAACGCTCAACGTATAGAGTCGAGATTTACTAAGCGTTATAATCAACCGTTCCAGTAAAGGTGTGTTCAGCTGTATTTATGTAGCCAGTATGGCTCATACATAGTGGAAAGTTACTAATCATGACCTCAGTGAAGTGCTCGGTTGGTAGAAACGTTGAGATTTTAAACATACCAGCTGAATTATGAAACCGTTACTTTGGTTATTTCATTAGGTTTAAGCCTAACAACATCGCGCGTCAGTGAGGAGATTTTAATCGAAAACGAGTAGACCACGAACCCTTAGATTTGTTAACTAAAGGGCTGTTGTGAATAATACCACTCATTTTCTGTACTACAGCTTCGGGATGTACCTATGTGGTGGTAAGATTTTGAGCTTTGCTGAGACCAGTTTTCCTATGAAAATTTTATTGTCAGTCGTAGTGTCGTATGTCCGCTAGCATACCTTTCATTTTGGATTCATACTAAGCCTTGATCATGGCAGTTTTACATAAACCTTTGTCTACTTGAAGGAAAACCACATCGTTTATTTTCTGCAGTTTTTCAGAGCTTGATAATATTCAGATGTCAGACAGCATTGGTGATGCACAGGTGAAGTCAGGAAATGGTACGAAATATCGACTAGCTTCGCGCGGAACCATCTTTCGTTGTCCTGTGACGTTGGATTGACGTCTTTTATTTGATCATACAGGTTCTCCAATTGCACCTATGTTTGTAATCGGTCGACTCTTTTGGAAGGAATTTCAAATTTCACTCCGACGGGTAGAACCTCCAATTTTGTCCGCATAAAGTGAGTTGACGATAGGTTTTGCACGTGTTTCCAGCCACCCGTAGGGAGCGAGCACTCTGTAACTGAACTCACCAAAGTTCCTCGAAGACTGTGCAGAGTTTTCATTCTAGTATTCTTCAATATGAGTCTGACAAAATTGTCAAACTTTGTACGGCATATCAGCGACAGACTGTTAAGTGTAGTAAAACGTCGTTGAGTCTGTAGATATTTGTTCAGCCCTTCTTGTAAAGCCTTGATATGCGAATTTGCTGACCTGACAAGGTTTTCCTTCAACAGCAAATGGCTGACTATGAGTCAAAAATGGATGGTATGCTAGCGGACATACGAAAATTCCACCCTGACACTACGACTGACAATAACATTTCCATAGAAAAACAGAACCCAGGAAAGCTCCAAATCTTATCACTACATGGGTACATCTTGGAACTGCAATACTGGTAAATGTAGCCAACCGGAACCCGCACATCACAGTTAAGAGGTGCTCCTAAAATTACTCAGGCTGAAATTTCGGGATTTTGTCATGTAACGGTACATGGAACTGATTTCTGATTTCATTAAATTCAGGCTAACCAGTAAAACCATATGTACAAACCAGAACGTTGATGACACCACGAAAGAAGACGATACACGTTGATTAGCTCAACCCAATAGGGTGAATTATACCCTACAACTGTAGCCGCCGTCTCGCCCTCTCACGCGGCGCATCACGTGACAAGCCTAAGACTAAGTGACGCTCAATGTCCCAACCTGTGCATGCACACCCACACATCCATCGGCCCGAGAACTTTGCTCCGCATCGGAACACACGCACGCACGCGCATGCGGTCACCACCTGCACACTCAACCAACTGGAACGCTCCAACTGGATGTTATTCAGTGCGGTCAATACACAGGCCCGCGTGACGCGGTTGGACCCGGATCGGAAAAAGGAACAACACAACTGAACAGGACAGGACACGGTCCGGACGAGCGCCACTGAATTAAGCTTGTACACCAATCCCACCAATAAAGATCCAAACTATTTGATTTAACCTTTCTCATTGACTATCGTTGAGATATTGTTATTTGTTAGTGGGTACTCAAGCTATCACGGTTAAGAGTTCCACTACACAACTCACGTGAACATGAGAACCTACTGGAAAACACCCTATTGACTTCATGACAAATAAAACGAAAGAAAGATGAACTAAGCCTCTCACACCGAAGTCAATTAAAGTGTCATCTTGTGAACATGGACATGCCGAACGAACAGCTTACTTGAATGTTTGTTGTAAATACACCCATAAATAATATCATAGAAGAATTTGGTCTGAATTCAGTTTGTGTTTCAAATTCACCGAGGTGTCATTCAAGGCTTCTCTGTCCAATTGTAGTTTATGTCACGGTTCTGATTTAGTATCATGTGGGAGATATCTTTGTTAAACATTTGTATTTTGAAAACTAGGAAACATTCAAAAATGCTGATAACCTGACACAGGAATTAAGCTGCTCAGCGGCAATCGCGTCAATTGCAAGAGTTGCTACGTAGTTGCACTTAACAGTATATGATGTTACTAAATTAGAGTTCACTAGTGAATAATTACAAATTAAACGTGAGTTACACGGATGGAAGCAAAAACTGCATGAAGTGAAATATTATCCAGGATAAATTTCTAAGCAATCCAGATGAATATCTGAGACGAATGTTGACGTTGTGTTTGATTTTGATACAGATTTTTTTAAATCTTTATACTGCTGTCTGTAAACACATAATCGTTCGTTTGTTAGAATAATAGTTGGTCTACATAATTGAAAACAGCGAACAGAAACACCTTGGATAACAATATGGCGTTTTAAACAATCATTCGGTATTTACATTGTTCTAGCTGTGAAAGTGTTTGTCTCTCCAAAATGAACACTATAGAACTAAATTGCATTGTTGGTTTTCAATACAAAATTATTTGATCCCATTTAGTTGCTTAGCTGCACTCCACCGCTCATTGTCCGCATGTTAATTCATGTAGATAATCGAACACATTGAACAATATGGTATTGGAGCAGTTATCTTAGGTTGTAATCGTGAAGTACTTCAAGGAAAGAAATACCTGAAAACATTAAACTATGTGGTTAACTAAGAATTTGATAATTACTTATGGGTATTAGGACATTTTGGTTTTTAAATAAATTGAACATCACTCGTAATCGTTCATAGTTGTCACATTCCTATAGATTTTTCAGCCAACTCCTTTTGAAACGCAACACCAGTCTCGAGCTTCCCCCTTGTTAGAGTACGTCAGTAATGTGTATCCTTGCCAATATTCCTTAACAAGGTAGTGAGTTCTGTGATTTCTGCTCGAACAGACGTCCTACTCTAGGGGTCATTGATTGGAGCTAACAGGATATTTGTTGTTTTCTCTCGAGACGATCGGGCAACTTAAGCATTGCTCACAAGCGGAAACAGTTGAGCGTTTATATACGATTCTTCGTTCACGCTCAATGTGCGGTCAATAGCGCAGTGATAAACATGGTTGGTTTATGAAAGCCTGTCCGGAATCCTAGTTCCGATCGTGGCAAGCATATACAACACTGATGAATTCTAACAACAGTCAAACTCGAATCCAGTGCTTCTGTTTAATAAAAGGCCAACTGAAAAGTCCACGGGAATGGGACATTTCGGATCAGTTGTGAGTACTGTTTAATTAAAATAAGAATTTAACAATTACCAACTCCAACCAAATTTTGACAGACTTGAGTCAAAGTGGACTTCGATTGTTTACCATGCACCGATATGTCATTTCACCTAAGAAAGCCTTCTCAAACCATCACCACACTGTGCATCTAGCTAATCGAATGCTCCGGTTTATGCCAGTGACTGGGCATAATGAATAATGCCTTCAGTTTTGAAGCCTTTATATGAAAAAAGCCTCGAACGGAAGTTGGCACACGCTTTGTTCAAGCGTAAACGTATTCAGCTGTTACGAAGCACAAGCACTTCGTTTGTTCTCGTCAGTCGACTACATAAAATATTCATTTATGTATAAGTATACATTTATAACTGTACATATTGTGTATTCCACTGATGAGAATGAACAAAATGCTTATATCTCGTAATGTATGCATTTTTGCCTTCTCGATGAAGTGGATAAAAGGAACTCACTTTCTCAAAGTGCTCAAGCGAATGCTCGCTCTATATTAGGTGACGTCCGAACCATTTGTTAACGATGAGGTGCAAAGTGGTAATCGAACCAACGCCTATTAGTTTCTATCAGGATTGAATTAGGTACGATCGTTCTCTATCAAATTTCATTGGAACCCTCTTAAATAGGAGAGTATTGATCAACATCCAGTTCAGCTGACAGAGCGCTTGCCATGTTGAGGCATGGTGTTTCTGTCGCTGGTTCGAATCCAGCCGAAGCCCTGACTTTTTATAAATCTGCCAAACTGCTTATTAGTAGTAAAATTTCTATGCTCATCAGTGGCGTTGGTGGATTCCAGCGTGAACTGTTCGAGAAATCCTGCCGGGGCAGTCGATCCCCTGGATCAATTGGTGGATTCCATATGACACAGTGGCACGGGTGGGTAACCGAGTCTAAATATAAAATTTCCGAGCTCCTGGCGTGACTTCGTGGCTCAGCTGGTAGAGCGCTCGCCACAGTGAAGCGTGGTGTCTCTGTCGCTGGTTCGAGGCCCCGGCTTTTCACATTTGGGTCTCGTCTAAAATCCTTAATTTCGTCAGATTGGTCAACTCTCATATCCAACTAGCCCGTGCACATTTTGACGAGTTTCTTGAGATCTATCGCTTCCTGCCATGCTAACCGCCCCCACTCTAGTATGCCATATAAAGTTTGGTAAATTCGCCAAGGATGCCATCAAGCAAATGGCAGCCAAAACGCATCATTGTCTCGATTGCTAGTCCGGTCGTACCACCGACAAACCCAACTTTCTCAGTGACAGTCTGAAACATACTTTCAGCTTGTTAAGTAAGTAGTTCGCATAAGCACTGATAGAATTACCTCCTCGGGGATTGAAATACAAAATTTCCCTGAAGAAAAAACAATCAGTTAACGACTCAAGTTCAGGTTGATAACCTACGCGATCATCTGAACAGTAAGTCTCTCAATATGCCAAAGATCGCACGTTGGTTGGTACATGTTTCACATCTGTTTCTACCGTCACTCATTTGCCAGCACAATGCTATCACAGAAATTCACTTAACAATAAATACCAAAGTGAGGCTTGCACAGACCAGAAAGTGGACTGAATATGTGAATACAATCGGGTATAAAATTGTGATGAAGCTCTACTCGATTAACCCCTTATCCAAACCCCGACACAATAGATGATCAAACAAAGGTTTAGTAGAACGCCACGTTGAGATAACACATCAGTATTGGACGAACAGCTTCACTTCTACACCTTCCGTTATTCACTTCGTTTTTTGTTTTGTATTGTACCAATCCGATTACAGCTTTTAACTTCGCATGTGCCATTATGATCAGCCAATGACAGACTGTGATTTCTTTAATACTGATGTACTTCGTTAAATGCGGCTTTTGGTCTCATGAATAAGAAATGCTTACTGTAATCAGTTTGAGGTCTTCGTAATACCTGCGTGGGCGGTTTCAATTAAACTACCATCTCCAGGGCTGTTCGAAGTCCCTATTTCTCAGTGTTACACAAACCTCTGCTTGCAATGTGACGTGTAGCGACAAACAACGCGTGACACAGACGCGCCTTATCTACATCAGTCTCACCCCTAATTAATGAACACATAATTCAGTCAATCAGTTCGGATGTATCACAGGGTGACTCCTGTTCCTTTGGTTATATGATTCCGATTACCACACTCCTAAGGATGGCCACTCGGGGTGGTTGAAAAATTGAGTATTATAACTTGCATGTAAAGTTATGTTTTTTTTTAAAATTCGCATAACAAAAATCGTGTCAACCAAGGCGCCCAAACTAGTTCGCTTCACCCGTACTAGATTTGGTGCGGATATCCTACAGTCTGACAAAACTAGTAGGGTGCTTTTTTGTTGACTGATCTAAAGTTCACTGAACTTGTTGGGCTAGACATATACGGTATCATTAGCCCACTTCAGATCTCACTCTCAAGGGATACGAATCATTAAACCGAATGCCTACCAGTCTCGGCTTATGGCTCCGTAAGGCTGACATTTTGTGCAACACACCAACGCATCCCATAGGAACGCTGTATACGAAGTGATCCGTAGGAACATTGGTCATCATCGAACAGGATGTAGAGCATTTCTCCTACATCAATCCGGCTTCCGGTAAAACAATCTACAAGTGCTAACGTGAACACATCTAATGACGGTTCAAACATGACTGCTGCCTATCTGCCGGATTGGGAGCTCTACGCTTTCGGGAACTAACACTCATTCGGTTTGCAATTGGTTTGACGCCTCATTCTTTAGGTGATCTTTTGAGTGTCAAGTTGGCCACTTAGGGACTGAACGTTTCATCATCGATTGAAATAATCTCATCTGTCTCCGGATTCAGCCTGCAAGTCTGTAGTACGGACGATGAAGTTTGATGAACCTCTGTCTTCGGAGGATCTTTTGATCTTGCATCTAGTTGGTCAGTTACTGCTGCTTTTGATCATCTGAGAAGCAGAAGCACATTACATTACTGTCCAGCTTAAGAATGATTTAACCTTTATTGGGGTATTTCTTTGGAACTGATATTTAGATAGTTTCGGTGAAAGCGGCTTATTGCAGAAGGAACTGTGTGGAGCAATCCACGAATCGGGTTGACCTACTACAATTCAGAAGCTACACAAGCTGACTGTGATGACTGCGTGACCATAGTGCATCACATTAGCACACGAAAAGTGATAATCTCGCGGAGTATGCCATGAAAGAAACAATTCAAAACCACCAATAAAAGAACTAGTATGCACAGATTCAAATGTTATGTTTGCACGAAATAGTACGCCAGATGAGGGTTTTTTTTTACTTGACCGGATGGACATTAGTAAGCCACCAAACGACATAATTCACTCCATTCGACTATGTTCACCAGCATCAGACTGAACATATTTTCTGCTAGAAGTTGCAGAAATCTTTGCTCAAACAAGCAAGAAGCAACGATCAGTACTTCCAGATGCCTAATGTTCATCAGCAGACTTGACAAATTATCACACAGATTTATGAAATGGTGCGAGCAAATCAAGCAGTGAGACATAAACACGACGGTATCCAAGTATCAACACATAATCAAAACTGATCAGTGTGAACATATAAAGCTGGTGGCCAAAGCTCAGTTATGAATAACCAGTCATATGAAGTCCAAAAAAAAGGTGTGACCAGTCTGATTGCGATGCAGGTGCAACAAGCATTGACAAATCCAACTTCAGCTTAAATCTTTAAAGGTGACAACAAGTAGCTAAACCGTTATCAGTTCAAAAGATCAACAAGAAGTAATCAATCAAATTTCAGATTGGATCTTTAAGTGCACCAAGTAACAAGCCAAGATAAATCATATCAGGTCAATGCATTATCTGGTCTAAAGGATCCACAGCACCCCACGCCCGAAGTTGGTAGACTAGGCGCAATACGTAAAAACATTTTAACTGCTCTGCAGCAAAAGCCAACTGACGATATAACATAAAATGATAGTGATATATCTATTTATTAATGGACAAAATCAGACAACAGAGCATTGGTTTCGCACTTTAACATATATAATTAAGTCGGGTTATACTAAAACTTACTATATAAATTTTATACAGAGCAGGTTAAATCTACCTATACGGGATGAGATGACCCGGAAGGCTATTAGCTTCGAAATGTTTCGCAAATGCCTGAATGTTCAGATGAAGTGATAACATGCAGATGACTGAAGAATGTTAACAGTTGTAGAAAGAAAATTCAAAAATCTAGATGATGGTTGGCAACCTTGAAATAACAGGTCAGCAATAAAGCAAACAGAAAAGAATACTACCCTGAAAAAGCCTTGAAATCAACTTAAGCAAATAGCAATGGTTTCAGTTGCCTTGTGAAAAACACCACTTGCCTAACTCTATAAAAATATAGAAGTCTCAAAGACTTAACGTCCGGTTTTGCTATCCCATTTTGTATTTACCATTGTTCTTGTTTCCGTGTAGTAGATTACATTGACTGCGTAACAAAACGTCTGCAAGAGAGGATAAGATAACATCAAATTTGAATGATCATTGGACACCAACTCAACATCTGTAGCGAAATTTTCGCCCACTTTTAGTCGACTCCGGGCATACAGTCAATTTAGATGGCACTTCAAAACTATTCTACAGCCTCAGCCCTGAGTATACTAAACAAGTAAAATATCGTATCTTGAGTCTTTCGATCGAATCCATTGTAATACTGACGCATCAATCCACCGACCATGCCCCACATTCATTAAAGGCTCACAGACAGTCTTATCAGTTTCAAGTCTTCCAGTTTTCTCGATTTCTATCATTCAGGTTACAGACTCATCATGTAATAGATCAATCACCTTGTGCAAATATATACAAACAGTCCGGCATGCATGAACCCCAGTTGTGCTGCATTCGGTTTGTAGATAACGGACAGAGAACGAGCTTGTTCACCGTGCTCTAATTTCGGATGTAATTTGAACAGTTGAAACAATCTGAAGATGCATGAATCAAAATTGTTGTAGCGTGCGAACAACTTGGTTTTGTCAAATTATACCGATTTTCCAAAGTTATCCTTAAATACATTTGATGTGTACGTTATAAGAAGCAGACAAAAACGACCCTGATGTGTCACAAGCTGAAAGAAACCCACAAAACTTCCTGGGCTTGAGCAGATTTAGATTACAGTCACTTGTACGGTGTTGTGTGTTGTCTGGATCGCTTACAAGTATGTCCCGGACTTGCTACTGATTAGCTGGTCTGTTCATTAATTAAATTTGCACACGTTTTTATGTCTGTCATCATCTGACATTCTTGCTCCAAGAATTACATGGTAAGTCGATCGCATTCGGGTCACTTATAAGCAATGTGACAAATTCCGTAATTTGGGAGAGAACCAGGTCGGAAAATCTTTGGGCTCCGGGTGGATTCGAACCAGCGGCCGAAACAGCAGGCCTAAACAGAGCAATCCTTCTACGAAGCCAGACCTGGAGCATGAAATTTACATGGTGAAACTGTGAATTTGTCCACAGCTGATTGACAGGTATATTTCCACAAGGTGATTGACCTATTACATGATGAATCTGTAGCCTGAATGATAGAACTCGAGAAAACTGAAAGACTTGAAACTGATAGGACTATCTGTGAGCCCTTAATGAATGTAGGGCATAATCGGTGGATTGATGCGCCAGTATCACGTGGTGTGTAACCGTTAGGACATCTGACGCTGCACCGCAGTAACTGCGTCTATGGTCGGGTGATACAACCCGTAAATAATTAACGGCTACTTTCAACCCCCATATTGCCGTAGAACATTCGGGCACCTTTTTTCGAAACAGTGCAAGGCTCGATGTTCGCTCTTGTTCTAGATCGTCTGCACAGCGCCTACTTGCCACAATCGGGATGTTAACGCCGAGTAAGTGTTCATAACCAGTGCGTTATTCACCTCGCAATAGACAGAAGTGACCCAGCATGTGCGAATGTTCAGCCAGAACTGAACCGGACTCAGTAGGTTAAGTGACCACCATTGAACATAACTGAAGCGTAGAAATTCGTTCGTTACATGACTGCCACCAACTTGCGCACCCATAAAGAAAAAACTTGCTACAAGCTACCGGTCATCTGTAAATATGCAAGTTCAGTCGTGTGTCTGTTTGCGCGTTTACGTGTACGTGTGTTCACGGACACTCACCACTCAGTTTGAAAGCTGCTGGGTAGTATGTAACACACTTTTGTTGTATAATGTTTACATACCTTCCATCAGACATACACTGTACATAAATACAGGAAACTGATATGTAACTTGTTATCAAGTCGGTCACAGTTTAGGTCAAAAATTCAAAGTCGTGCATTTTGTGAGTTTGCCAATTCACGAATCCGCCTTTGTCTTCCATAAAACCGTTGAGGCTTGCGTATTTTTCTTAAATCTTTTCTACTGCCGTGAACTTGTCTTTCCAAGGAATGCCGCTAAGCGAATAACTTTATGGAAAGTCGAGAGTCCACAGTAAACGTCTCTTTACATTCTTCGCAGTAAGGAGATGATTTAGTCCACGAATCTTATTTTGCTGTACGTGAACGAAAAAATGGTACCTTCAAATCAAGTTAGGTTTGTCTCCATAACCTGGTCAATTTTTCTAGCATCCACAACTTAGTACGTGCGCTTCCCGAGGTGAATGGAGAGTAGATGAACGTAGATTGCTCAAGACCAGAAATAAGTCCCTCGTACACGAAACACCCTTACGAATGTATGCAAACAGACATTCACATCAGAAGTGATTGATTCAGGGAATGAATTAGTTTGACAAGTTATCGCAAAATGGAAACACTCGACTGCGAAACTGGTGGAGATAAAGTGGATAGCTGAACAGATGGTTCGAACGCGCTTTTAGAGCTTTCTTGAATGTGAACAATGCAAACAGTCACTCAGTACAGTAGACCAACAAGGAAAATAGACAGTGTTAAGAATAGTAAACGCTTTACCTTATACACAGGACTCACGTTATTCAAACTACGTCAGTTCTCAGATTTCAGACGAACACTGTTAGTATATGCACAATGATGGTCTATAAAAGGGATGGCAGTGTAATCGTACACTGAGCGTGAATTGTTGCCTTCACATAAACCGCTAGAATAAGAGCCCTCAGTTTACTGAAATATCTTGCTATAGCTGACCATATAACCGAGTGCTTAACAACACACACTCAATCAATCTGCATTGCTAACTCTGTTAACATGTCAGCAGGTACTATAATCACAACACGAAACAGAATACCGTTCTACTCTACCGTCCGTCTGACTGCTACAAACTAGAAAATCTGGAGCTTTCTGCGTAGACCAAACTAATAAATGCATTCACTGTAAATATAATGTTTGTTTTGTCTGGAGAGAGCTGTGAAGGTGGAAATGCAAACGGCATGCAATAATGATCTTTATTCAAGACTGTTCATTCAACCAGTTATCGCTCTGCTGGAAGTGAGACAATTTCTTCGAAATTGGTAAGCTGACCGTCAAAAGTCAACAGTTAGTTGTCAGCTAGCATGTGGGAGGTAGTTTAGTGAGTCGTGCTCTCGTCACAAGAAGTTAGAAGGAAGGATATTCTGGTAGGGTTCAGAGGTGTTGTAGCATACCAGCCGGTCTTCTTTACTCTGACTGCCCGTAACACTTGAGGACCAACTCTTGGGCAGTGTGGAGACACCAGAGGACAGCGTCATTCCTGAGTAAGGGGTTCCAACAACATTTCTGTGATGGGAAACAACACGAAGAAGCATGAGGCAAGGGCCCAGTAAGTCATGCACATGACTTACACAAACGAAAACGAAAACGGTGTCAACAACACAGTAGCACGCCTTGTTACGGGATTCAAATTCAACCCGTGCGCGGTTGCTGGTTTCGACCGCACGTTACAATGCATAATTCAACAAGCAAATCCACACGACGATGGCTTCATTAACCTTCATCTGATCAGTTAAGGGTGTGGTGGTAACTCTGGATCATTTACTTTTAACGGTGGTCACGGTAACCATCGCGTATTCAAGAGGTATAATACTATGGTGAATTGATACAGCCCCTTAAGGGAAACTTAGTCGCCTAAAATGGAAACTGCAGTCTTCAGAGTCCAGCTGTGTTTAAAGCGTTATCCAGTGGCATGTATTGGTGACAGGCCGTATAGCTTGTGTGAAACCTGATAGGTCGAGGAACGAGTGGTATGTATCAAAGGTCATAGTCAGTCATTAGCGAGCGCACATGCATTAAAGTACAGCCACCGGTGAGCGCCAACCGACCCCCTTTTCATTTCGAACGAGAGCCGGCTTTCCAAAGCTAACTGTCCACTAGTGTGTATTTGCATATAAAGTGCATGCAGACTCTGAGTTGGTTGAGTACTGAAAATCATATTGCACTGTATTTTGTTCAACTGTGCTTACTTGGTCCGAAAGTATGCTGGCCTCTTCACCAATCACACACATCTGCTGTGAACTGAATTCAATTATCTTCACCAACTGAGACGCCCATTTTTTATACCTGAAGTGACCTGTGGTGGTTCCAAACTGGAAGGAAATTTGTATACCAATTTAGGATGCTCACCCATTTGGGAGACGCTCTACGACCCGCTTTGTTCTTGTTTTGTCTCATCAGGTAAACCTAGTATGAATGGGGTCCGAATAGATAATCCGATTGTTAGGAAAGTTTCCCTAAAGACAGCTAGTGGCCTAGTGGATAGAAGATTAGACTCATAACACGAAAGGCTGTCGATTTCCTACGGAAATGGCTTGTACTTAACTATTTGTGGTATTACTAATAAACTTTGTTTTTAATTCACTCTGCGAGAAATAAAATGGGGAAATCTATGAGTTGTGCACGATTCCGTCCAGTAGCCTACATCTTGCCAAACCACTGTCACTCGCTACCAAACCCGGGCACATAGGTTGTATGATTTATATTTCCACACCTATAATCTATTTTGACAGATATCTTACTTGTACGGAGTTCAGGACCAATCACCTAAGTAACAGAGAGACTCAGATGGGTGTCGTGTTGTTGATTAAGTGGCAGCATATGGTGCATGGTATATGGCAGGTCAAAGGTGTTGTTGAGAAATGATAACGATGCTCTGACTCGTTCTTTTACGAATCAGGCCAGCACGTCGATTCAGCAAATAAATGAGGACTTCGATTAGCAGCAGGTAGATGGTAGGTGCAGAACGATGCTCCATTAGTGCAAACATGATAATATCTGTCCTTGGCTACTGTTTGGAACAACCCCGTATACTTGATTTATTTAGAATTTGTACGCATCGGTGAACTTTTCATTTATCAATGATTACTTATGAATAGAAGTTAGTTCCGTTCGTGCACATCTACATTTCAGACTCCTGTGACTACGGCGAGTCGGGTTGTTACCCACAACTGTGTCCCTTGAATTAATTCATAGATTGTTTACAGCAGTGCTTCGTTCACCTTTGTTCTCTAGGTCACTGTCTACACTAGACATACTCATGTTAGTTATGCTGATCTAAGCCCGGATGTTTAGAACTCAGGATTTAGTGTACGGTTGTCAGTACAAACAGCTATGATGTATCCAAGAGCAACCTCTAACAAAATGAACGGATTCGCCTTGAGGTTATTTGTATTCACAAATAAACAGATGTCATCCTGCTCAGCTGGTAAGCATACTGGAACAAGCACGGGTAAAGCTGTGACAGATAATGAATGGATTGCGGTCAAACGATCGACAATCCAGGTGCCAAACAGCTGCAGTGTAGAAAACAATAAAGGGTGAGTAAACGAAGCATGTGGTTACACAAACACATATACACAACTCGTTCATACTGTGATAGATCAAAGACTGACAATTTTGTTTATAACAATTGGTTCACGTACCTGATCATGGTGGCGCTTAGCACAAATGTCTAACAGTTTCTATTAGTCAACAGTCTCGGTGTATTATATGGAGGCAGTGAAGTTGAAGTTACTGAACTCCAATGCGTACCGCTGGAAATGAATAGCGATTAGGTATATAACCGTTTCTTTGGTAGAGAAAACTATTAACAAAACACGTTGGTTTAGTTTTACTGTTAATTACTTTACGAAAGTTCGGGCTGACAAGACATCGTGTAAACTAATGAGCAGCCATAAAACCGTGAACAAAGGTACCGTAACGAGCATAGATTGATTTGGAACTAAACCTAGTTGAAAATGTACGTACACCTTTAGAGAGCTCAGTATAAAGGGAAAATCTTGGAGTCACTTGATTATTGTGTAAAGAGTGTCAGTAAAACAGGTTGCTTTATACTAAATGAGATAAGTACAATATACTACACAACAGATTAGCCCATATGGTTAGAACATGTCTGCGTTTTATGGTGCCGACTAGAATACAACACTGGTTTTCGTTATCCATAATGACAAGCTTTAAACAGTATGTTTTCCACCTTTCAAAAAGATTTCATAACTAGGTTCTTATTACACCATTATCAGGGTGATTTTCCGCTGCCTATATGGAGTGCTTATTTATTCCTTTCGCAGTTCCTAGTTGCTGACATCCTCTCATAACATCTCTTCTATCGGGGAAGGTTTATGAAACACACCAACACGAATTGAGAGGCCATAATTGTGCGAGCACATCAATTAACGAGTATGCTAAGATAATCGGCAGTGAAAACGAAGACCCACTTGCTGCCGAATGTTAACGGTTTTCAACGTAATTTGGTCGTCTTCTCTAAGGAAGCGAGCACGAAATTATGAACAGGTAAAAGAGAGCAAAGTACACTGGTAATAACATACTGTACAACACACTTATTATAGTATCCAACACTAAAAACAATCGCAACATCAATCAGTATAGTTCATATCCATTGCTTTGAGGTGTTCACTACTAGCTGTGCTCAATCATACCTTCACCTTCAAGTTGCCACTCAGTCCTACTTCAATTCAGTCTAATCCTAGGTGAGCTGTCCGAGTACAGATCGATAGTAAATATTCCACTCACAGTCTGAAGTGTAACTATCATAAACTGGTGTTAGGATGATACAAGTCGCAAGTGAACGGTTGAGTCTGTAGCACAATGTTTGTGAAATCGAGGAGGTAGGTTCAAAATTCCCAACTTTGGTATAACATTTATAAATGTGTCACCTCAGATAATCAGCCCGTCTGCTTTTTAACCGCTAGTGTGCAAGACTTTTATTTATTGTTTCAAACATTACGTTCCGGAAGTCCTTATCTGAGGTTCTTTATATGGGAATTAAGGAAGATTCTACTGCACGTATTGTCGCTAAATTTCCGAAAAAGAGGATGCGTGAAGTTCAGCAAGCCAGTAGGTGGGTCAAATTCGCCTTGAATAGATTTCCATGTACCGCTACAGAAAAAGGTTACGCGCTGTAAATTCGATGACAAGCTGAAAGAGGATGTCAGAGACCACTGACTGCTAGTACTAAAAACACACACTTACATCAGAGAGATCACATTTATTGCCGGCAGATTATTGTTAGATTTGTTTTGCACAGGACTGATGTTTGGGCAGTAAATGTGATGTAAACAATCATACCATTTCAGCAGACGTTCCACAAAATACCTAGCGCATCAGTGAGGTCTGTTCATCTGCCAAAGAATGTTGCATAGCTTAGTTGTCCACCCTACACCATAGAGCTGGTGCTTATCTTGCAATGAGCTTCAGTACCCATCCACACCTTGTTACCGGAACATTGCCTGCGATACATATAACAAAAATACACACACCATATCAGAACACACTACAAAAGAACCATGTATAACTTAAATAAATACAGGAGTGAGAGCGTTATCGCAGAATGCAGCCCAATAGACAAACAACATTATATTTCGGACGTTCAGCACAATTCATTCGTCTGCCCGTCATATTGCACTCTATGGTGGAGTGCATTTCCATCCTTGATGCAGAAGGACTGACCAAACTCTGTACATGTCAGGTCCAAGCCGCGCTGCCAGGGCTAACAAGCAATACGCATGAGATTGCCCAAGTGTGTATTACAAAGAGCGAATGTTAACTTGTCATACGATCCCACTTATCGGCATCCATCGACATCATCAAAGACAACAAGAGGAATGTTCAGAACAAGTCCAGAATCAGCTGACTAATATGACAACAAGACTGATCAAGTTGGACGACAAGATAGATAGACAAGCTCTCATAAAGTTTGTGAAGTCCTCTATATTTGGAAACAACAAGATTTATATGCTTCAGTCTACTTCGAGTACAAGCTGACGGTTTGTGTAACTCAATACAGATTTTTCCCTGGTTACATGCATGTTCAACAGACCTATTAAATATGCTACACAAACGAGGCCTCCCGTTAGAGCCAATCCTATGTATGGAAAACTCACCGTACTACAAGCTTGCCAGACGGCTTGTTAACATTCGCCATCCCATTTGTCAGAATTTTACCCTCACTGTGTAAAAGAATCTTTCGAACTGCTACAAACCTTACAGAACATATCGGTGAATTCACACAAGATGTATTCTGTTGACGTTGACTCCTTATTTACAAACATTCCCCTTTGAGAAACATTTGAATTTTTGCGTGATTTCATTCCCCACCGAAGTTTGCCTTTTCGTCTCTCAAAGAACTTGTACTTTTTTGCACAGAGAACATCCGTTTTGATTTTGGAGGATTATCTTATAAACAAGTTGATGATGTAGCAATGGGTAGCCTATTTGGTCCAACACTTGCAGACATGTTTTTATGAATGGTTGAATTCAACCTATCTGATGCTATAGTTGGTGCCACCCTCTATAAGCGATATATAGATGATATTTTGATTTTTACCACTGATATTCATTTTGCTTCATTTTATTTCCGTCCATCTTAATCTTTCTGTTTTTCATTAATAGGAAACAAACAACAGTTGACCTTTCCTAGACATTTCACTCACTAGACGGCAGGATGGCTCGATACAACGCTCAGTGCACCGTAAGACCACTTGGAACGATCATTATTTGCAATTTTCTTCTTATGCACCAATTACTTATAAACGAGGTCTGGTACGAACCCTGTTTCACAGAGCCCGGGATATAAGCACCGATGATTGCTTGTAAGCAGAGAAGGAAAGGTTAAAGAAGGTGCTACTCGCAAACAGATATCCTGAGAAGTTCATCGATGTTCACAGCCAGAAAAGACTGACCAAGACCGCCGTGAGTACGGTCCCTAAGAAACAAGTCTTTTTGAACATACTTTTCAAAGGCGATCACATCACAACCGACGTAAGTCAAAAATTGCAGTCTGCCCTAACTCGTACATACCCTGCGGCTGAATAGCGGTTGCTACTCACAACTAGTAGTGTCGCTCAGCTTATTCATAATCGTGACCTACCGAAATGTTCTGTCTCACTCGTAATCCATCAGTACAGATCGGTGCCTACGAAAATTAACATATGTCTAAGAAGTTGATGCACGCGATGACGCAACAGGCAATGGCAACAGAACGAGTGAGACGAAATCCGACCTCATCCATAGCAAAGCACATCATGCAAACAGATCACGTTGTTGACCCCGCCAACTCGTTCCAAGTGAGGTTGCGTAATCGGAACCCAAAATTGCTTGCCTTCTCCCAGGCAGTGCTAAGCAATACTCGCCGTCCGGTCCTGTGTGTGCATAAACTGTTGACTCACGCCGTTTGTCTGTTCTGGAACTGACAACAGTCCTTGTTTCATTTAAACCCAATCGTTGATTGTTTCTATTGTTTTTGCTATCCGCATGTCTTATATATTCTAATGTTTTACGTTCGTGAGGGAAGAAAGTAAACGAAATGTTAACATCTGGTAACGTATGTCTTCTATCGTTATTGATGAACTAGTAAGATAAAAATAAACTTCGATAAATGTTGGCGTACAAATGCAGTATTTTCGAGCAAAGTGAGTTGTTTAAATTCACAAATTGAGAACTTTTTAGCGTAAAGCGGTGTGTTTTCCGGTTGTTCTAGTTGTAATGTATCATGAATCACTCAGTTTCGTTCGATATCCAAAACACGAGATATAGCCGTCTTTCAATCTGCTCAAATTTCCTTTCGGGTCAGATTAGAAAGTACATTCATTGGACTTCACACTCACTGGCTTACCATTCCGGATAGACGTGAGTGAAAACCACCAAGCGGTGATTGTTGCACGTGGTTATACATTCTGATCACATGGTGCAAGTGGTGGTTCAGACATATGACCTTCATCATGCTACCATATGATAATACTCCTCCGTAGAGGTTTATCAAATCACCTCGTGACCGAGACGACTGTGTCAAAACTATATGCCAAGTGCCGTGGGTTCTCTGTTGCTCATCCGACTTTCGTTACGCACGCTGAGACAACTGTGCACTCAGTATGGATCAAGGACAAATCGAATGCTAAACTGAAGGATCACGGGAATTATGTTGTCACTACTCTAACGTGTTCGTCAAGTGTATATTGATACAATAACGTGTGATAAATGTGGCGGTCCTGTCAGTACGATGAGAAGATCTACAGATAATTCATGTCATCGATCGCTCCACACTTGTTCTGTAGATCTCAAAAGAATCGAAAATGAACTGTTCGAATAATGAGAAAGACGAAGCAGCGAACAAGACTTGTTTTCTGAGTTTGATCATCATGCTAATTACAACGCAATAAATATGAAAACAGTAGCTGGGGTGAGTCGGAAAATGGTCAGTACAGGTTATGGACAGCGTGTTTGTTATCAATTACGCAATCACTGTTTTAAACCGTGAGCTTTATTGATTGCGGGACATGGGGGATTAAATGTCTGCACGAACTTCTTCTGAGCACAGAGGTCAGGGTTGCGTAATCGGATACTAGTGACCTCGGCAACGGTCAACATTCGGAACCTCACCATTTTCGATCTATTCTTTGGCACTCGGTAGACAATCTGAAAAGCGTCCTTCTTACTGACAGAATGATTAGAGTCAGTCGAATGAGCAACAATCGCGCTTGAAACCGTTTTAACCACACCACTATTCAGCCATGCAGGCGGATGTTCACGCACTCTGTCAGACAATCGCCTAGTAGTACAGCCAATGTATGATGCTCGACACGAGGAAACAAATGGGTACACACAACCGCTGGTTGTAGGACATGGAAGTTTGTCTGTGTTGTGACATGATAATGGGTGTTGCACGGAAACTCACGCACAGTTGAGCGGTAAGTTAGGTTGTTTTGACTGACTGATAGCAAGCATTCTCCATTGTGGGTGGTGACGTAAGCGTGGCCGTATACAGAACTAGGCCACATAAAGTGGAACAGGTTGTCAGCAATAGTGTTATATGATAGGTAAGCAGTTAAATGATACCACAGTAGCAAACAACCTGATCACCGGGCTAACGGGAAGCAATTGCTGAAAAAAATGCAAGAAGAAAAACCTCAGAAGAGAAGTGGTGCCCAAGGCGTATTAAATTAGTAGTTCTAAATATGTTGCATTACGATTATTGTGTTATGCGAAAGCATTCGTCGTAAATGAATGTACTGCGACCAATAAGATGAAGATACCTTCAGCTACATCATTTCGTAAAAAGCACTTTAAACGAATGATAGACGTCTGTATTAGTAACGAGCTCTAATAAAATCAAAATCTCAGTGTAGTATTTCCTTTTGAGACAGGCTGCGCAATTTACGCCCAGTTGTGAGTGATGCTCAACTTATACAGACCGAAATCGCCATCTAATTATCATCAATTACACTATCTTGACGCAACTTCTGTGATTCCAACTTGGAGAGAAGTCACTATTGGAGGTTCATCAATCGATGCTGGCAGAATAGTTATTGTGTGTCTTTTCAAGGTCGGCGGGAAATCTGGGCATTACCCACAAGCGAATGTGAGTGGACAATTACGTGCGGTAGTTCGGTCTTGTGCAGTCGGAAGTCAATGGCGAGTGATTAACACAGTCACCTCACGAAACTAAAGCCGAAGTTCTAATTCCGGCGTGGCAAAAATATGCACTACCGACGAATCCTAACAGGAGAAAACCCTGCTAAGACACTTCTTTTTGAAAGGTTCTTGGTGAACGTTCTATGAGACTGGGTGAATTATGATTGTTTGTGTGTGATGTTCAATTGCTGCCAGACGAACGCTTACAGTAATCAGCAGTAATCCAGATGTTTCAGAAAATCTTACGGTTTTGTTCGAATCAGTGGTAGCTTGTGTAAAAACTCCGGTAATCACGTAGTTATGTTATTTATTACACGTGAGCTTTATAATATCTTGCGTTATCACGTAAGTCGGTATCCAGTTATCTGTTGAACCCCTTTATGGTTGAGTTAGGTTTGCTTAAACTTTACTTCACACACTCTCCCAGAAGTTGTTTATGTGTACACAAAGACAATTAGGGCATATCAGATAATGTCCAACGTTTCGACTAGCTGAGCTTGACGTAAAAGCTATGATTCAATAGACAAATAAAATTTGTCCATGCGACGTGATGCAAACTCGAACCTCACTACTGATACGAATTACGCCTTATTGTTGAATGTTTGGAAGTAACGTAACCCACATCAATAGAAGATAGAACATACATTGGGGTTAATCCTCGTATATCACGTCTATAGCAGACATCTTACTTTTGTCGTAGAACTGCAAAGTCAGAGTCCCATATAATACCCGGCGTTGTAATTTACTTCTCGAATTTCTGACAACATGTGGTCCAATTTTTATTGTTCATTAGTTATAACAGATGCCAAATGCATTGTTTTCTCTAGGCACACACAAACATGACTTCAAATAGTACCCATCCATCACAAACAGCAGTTTATGACACAACTTGACTACCCAATCCCCACGTGATTATTGATTACTCCAATTTATTTCTAAATACTTTTTAATCAGCGCGTTATTGCTGTTGGTTGAGGTGTGAGTTAACCAATGACATCAAGTAAGTCTGCCAGGTTGGATTGTGATCGAATAAACTTGCATACTTACACAAAAACGGATTCAATCGCGAGGGCAATTTGCCAAATTTAGTGAAGCGTAGCAACTTAAATGGCAAAATCGTCCTCAGTTATGCCAGCCGGGTGGAACCAGACGGTTAGTCAGAAAATTAAAAAAATAATCTTGGAATTGACTGTCAAAATCAAGTAATCCGCGGACGAAAATGAAGCAAACACATTTGTAGTACGCGTAGTGGTTGCTTGGGTAATCCACCAACAGTCAGAAAATCAACAGCGGTTGTCCGAATGAGCGTGATACTCGATAGGGAAAAAAACTTGAAGCTAGGTATTTTATCTGGAATGGACTTTTATTGTACTCTCAGAAAGAGGAAATGTACTGTCGTGGATACAAAAACGGTAGGGAAGAATGCAGTAGATTAACTGCAGGACATAACACCACTCAGTAGGACTGAACGACTCAGCCCAAGCATATATGAACAAATGCATGATTAAAGACGGCTCACTGCGGAGCCATGAGTGGACATCTATACAAACGCACACACAGAACAGACGTGTGTGTGTTACCTGTTTACACACACACACACAGAAGGCACAAAATCCAAAAGCATAAAACGTTTAGCAAATAAACATGTATGACTTTTTCTCTTTTGACTTAGCATCTCTCAATCAAAAGTCTGCTTGCAACTCGGTATGTGGATTTAGTTTTAGAATGACCCGCGTGGTACCGATGAAACTAAGCACAGAATGTGCCTAAATTGTCAACACGGATGCTCAGAAGTGGAGAAGATTTTGGAAGGTATTAATAAATGTGGTTGCTGACTGAATATATGATTAGATGTGAAAAATCGATTAACTCTTTTGCATTTATTGATTGTAGCAGTTACTCCTATTGGATTTTACACAAAGTTATCCTTCTTCCAAAGATATACTACGAGAATTCTTGTTTCATCAGTGTATATGTCAGTAGCATGATAGCATTTGGTAAACTGAATCTCATAAGTGATTGCCTAGACGAACTTCGACACAGATTGCACAATCGCCTCAGCAAATGTGTGTACTTCCAGATATGAAAATTAGATACTCCCAAAAATGCATGCACATTTACCAAATCGTTTAGGCAGGACATGCCACTGTTACGAAGGAACAGTGTGTCCGATTGCTTGAACTCGTTATCGATAAGCTCCGATGCGAATGACTGGTATAACACTAGGTCACATAAGCATTTATCTGATATCGCTGATGCACCATGCGATAGCATGAAGTGACAAGGTAAGCTCCTGAGCTAAAAGCTTCAAACATCCGCTCCCAAAATCACTTATAAGCGTTGGGTTCAATAGCCTGTGTTGCACTCGTGCATTAATTAACTAATCGATTCTATGAGTTATACTAGTAATGATTTCAAGGATGTAGTCAAGTTAACTCGGTAATACGCTTTCCGTACCCAGTAGGGAAATGTTCAGCTGCCCATATCTGTACATCTTCAACAAATTAGTGGCAATTAAATGAGAAAGCTTAAAAATAAAATAATAGTAATAGCAACAATCTTTAACATTAATGAATAATTGAGTCAACAATTGTCATCGGTGGCTACTGAATCAGTCTCGTTGGCAATTCAAAAATGTGAACGCTGTACATCTGCACACGTCGAGCTACCTAAGAAAAAACAGAAGAGAAGGATGTTGTGTGTTCAAAAATCGCCTGGACTACTATCTAACTGAAGAAGCAGAAATGCAGTTACAGATATCCAATTAATGGTGGTAGATTATGACAGATACAGCATACTGTGCATGAGAAGAAAAAACGAATTCAACGAGCTGTTTGCACGAAATGCCACTGCAATATCTTGATGTAGCGAGGACAAAATATCGCACCATACTACTCACAATACTACTCAGTAGTGAGGGCCAGTATGTATTTGGATATTGAAGTAACCGGAGCAAAAACATAAGAAAAAACTTGGGAATGTAGTTTAGCATGAAGTGGTTTCTGTACCTGTAAGAAATGGGTATTGGCAATCGTTTCCACCGTGACCTTTCGGGATCAGTGTTATATGCATATTGTTTGTGTTGGATCGCTTAACTCATGTACTGGTATTCCGAACAGACAATCCCTGCGTCATTCACCTTCTTGGTTTACAATACTGAGTGGATCATGTCTTAAAAACGTTAATCTCTGCTCCAATTCATATAAACCCACATTTGGGCAATAACTTAATTTAGCGGTTTTCTCTCATGATGCTGGGGCGTTAATTACAACACTGAGTAGAATGGATAAAATCACCAAACATCTAAGCAACAATTGAAACGTGTGTACTTTAATGCTACAGGCTCTCTGATTGCGATGTAGTCAAAAGCTGTGGTAAACTGTCCCCGCTTTCGTCCTTTTGATCACTATTGCTTTGTCCTGTCACTTTCTGTAAATCTCATTGCCTCTCTACGTCTTAGATGATAATATTTCGTATTGACTCTTCGGTATCGTACAACCAACAGCAAGGAGAACTTTAGGTTTAACGCCTACAATACTTGGGGTATATGAACAAAGAAACGAACAACAGACATCAAAACATTTGACCTGAATGAAGCTTCACAGCAGGCTAAGGTTGACAAATACTTGTTTTTCTTTACACACAAAACAGGTTTGAACCGGTTTATGGCGATCAATTCAGCAGATTTTAGGAATCTTGGGTTGCAGTAGCACAGCATGATTGTGAAGGATGGGGTCAAGTCCACGTTGTGGTCAATTGACAGGATTTGTCGTCCGACAGACGGTACATAGACCATACGATTCGCTGTGACTACAGTGACCAGTTGAAAGATCATTTTGTGAACTCACTTAGGTGCATGTTCTATAACTCTTGAGTTCAGTGATCTATCTATTCTACTTATGTAACTCACTCCACAGTTACATGTGAATTGGTTAGTTTCCTATAGATGCTGTGCTCTATTAGTTAGTCGGTACTAGACAATGAAAGGTAGAAGAAAAGCGTTGTCACCAATTGGAATATTTCTTAAAAAACGGGGCAGTTGTGAGATGCCTTAGCTCTACGTTCTTTCTAAAACTCACAAGTGGAGTATGCCATTTCGACCGCTATTAGCTACGTTTAATTTAAATCAGAAGTTTAAAGCCAACTATTCAAAATTTTGACAGATATAGTATTGTAGACTCGCTGGAGCTTGTGAATGAGTTGGACAAAGTCGGTAACAAGAATTGACATATATGCTGTATAAGTGTGCAGTCTCTCTTTATCAATGTATACATTGAAAGAAACTATTGATTGTGTGGTTAATGACCGTTGCAGAAAATATCTCCTATTCCATTTCAGCCGAATATCGGGAAAAGTTACTTGTACCGTGTACGGAGAGTGTCAGTTACAATTTCCAAATCATACTGTATAGACACATTGACAGCATAGCGGTCAGAAGTCCATTAGATCCACATCCCGCTATTTTTTTAATTTGAACATAATAGACTGACTAACTGATACATCACAGCTGTCTTAATACGGAAGTTGTATAGGCCACACTTTAGTCTTTTCCAAAGATCGGGTTCTATTAAAGCAATTTATCCAGCTGCTTAACGATGTCCATTCCAACTTCATAGTAACGTATGAAGCAGAGGGTGATAAAAGGCTGCCTTACCTGGACATACTCATCACACAAGGCACCGTTCGATGTTCGTCCTCTAGTAGTGTTTGCAATGTTTCTTTCGCCATGGAAAAGTCAACATAGATAACCAGCTCTATGAAATCGAACGGTCTTCCTCTATCCCGATATTTTTCAGTTGGTTTTGAAGTTGTTGGACATTGTTAATGGAATATTCTGATCCGTCTAGCAGATATTGCAGTTTTCTGAACAGGTCTCTAAACAAACTGTATGTTGATTTTCCTGGGATGGAGATTATTGTCTGCAGCGGGAAAACGTCCTTGTGTACTTACCTTGGTCAGAAACACTGAGTTATGGTGACTTCACCCAACTGCATAGCCCAACGTTCTTGCTTGTTTATCTCATACGTATTTTCTAGCTTTTTGAAGCTGCTTAGATATTGTTGGTAAGTTTTGTAGTGAGGTCAACATTAAACAAGCGATAGGTAGTTGTGGCACTCAGTGGCTGCTCGGGTTTTTCACTGAAGTCTGTCTTGTGTACGATAACTACAATCGGTCCCTTGTCATTTGGTAGATGGAAGACACTGTCATCTTTTCTGGAATTTTTCAACGCCTGTTGTTCAGATTTTGTGAAGGCGTTGGAATGTTTTGTAATGACTACGACGATAATTTGCCAGTTTTGTTGTTATGCTCAGTGAACAACCGAATAAGCAAACCATGAACTCCAGCTGTGAACAACATCACTATTCTCAACAGTCCAGATAAACTTCATCATCTTCTGGCAATCTACCAGCGAGTAATAGAGTAACGTCTTTTGAATGGTTCTAGTCAAATGCTCGATAAAACTGTTGTTTGTTATTGCTCATTGTTGTTTTATACGCCAGTCGGCAGAGTATTCATTTATCTCACTTAAATAAAAGTTATACTTGCTCTTTTTGACGGCTATACACACTTGGGTGCAGGCATGTACTTGGACTACGAGAAGGAAGCCTGCATTCCAGAAATCGGGCTTAAATTTAATTTAAAACAATGAATTCTCATGACCTAATTCACTACCGACAAATGAAAACATAGTATCTAAGTTTGCTAACATTTTAATCAGTCTTTCCAGTTACGAATCACATGGAACTTTCGGGTAGCAACAGTAATGGAAACAAAACCAATGAGTAATCGAGGATTTGGTTAATTTCAAGTCGAACTTCACCCATGATTAATCGAAGCTGTCACAATCCCATGGATTTTCCAGTCGGCTCCATTCAATAAGTAACACAAGACTCGCGTTCCGCTCTCCTCAGAGCAGCCCGTCAGTAGTACATATCCTCGTCACTGCCGGGACTAGAACTCCGGTCACGCTGTTCATCAGGCAACCGTGTTTACCACTGCGCCATTGACCTCACATTAGGCACGACCGAACCATCATCGCATTTGAATGCTCAACTCCTTTCGCTTGTGAGTAATGATCAGGTTGCCCGACCGAGAGGAGACACAGTTACTGTCTGTTAACTCCAATCGATAACCCCGCGATTAGGACTTCCTAGACAGTGGCGAGGATATGCACTACTGACGAGCCATAATGGCAGCGAAACTCGAGCCTACTGCTTCTTTTCAAAATGGGCCGACTGGGAAGTCTATGGGAATCTGACAACTACAACCAGTTGTGGGTGATGTTCAACTTGAAATAGTGGAAACAGTGAACGATTGGGTTTTGCTTTAAAGAAAGTACTGTTGTGAGATAAATTAATCTAGTCGGAACCCACACACGAAGGTTGACTAGTGCTCCAAAACCATAAACGTTCTCATTATGACCCAACTTGCATGTATACGGCTGAACTTTCACAAACTTGTCGGTTGTCTTTCAAACATTCTATCAGCCAGAAAAGAAGGACGAATAGGATGGAAAATGATTGTGTGTTTGCTGATGAGGGCAGTTCGTGTGATGACGTAAGTGGCACACACAACAGAATCAGTGAACGGAAATTCTACCTCATCTAGTGCAAGACACATCATGGAAACAACGCAAACTTTTGACCCGGTCAACCCGTTTGATATGTTTTTGGGCAAACCGACTGCAAAATTTCACAGTGTTGAAAGCAGTGTTATTGTTTACTAATCCTTCAGCTCTGTGTTTGTATGTAAACGGATGACTCATTCGGTACGTCAACCTTGGAATTGGTAACAGGTTTTTCCTCGATATAAGACCAAATAGCTGACAGTTTCTCTCGCTGTTGCTTGCCGTATGGTCAGTATACTATAATAAGTTATGGAAGATTAACGAATTGCGATATAGGTTTCATTTCCTCTTTGAAAGGGGGCAGAAAACGAACGTCTCCATCACCTTACACAAAGCTATCATACGTCCGCACAATACCTCATGCCAATCGAACAAGGAGTGTTCTGTGTGACTGATAATTATTTTGAATCCACGATACTTGACCCAGTGGTGTGGACCCTACCAGAGCTTGAGTATAGAACTCGTTCATTCCGCGTTACCAAGCTTCTGTTTTCCAACCCTCTCGGTGTCTAAATGCTCTGCCATCCGTTATGGGCCATTAAACACTATCGATGGTAATCGAGTATTTATACACAAGTTGGGTCCCTCAAAATGAGTGGCCGTTACCTAACTGGTTAGTAGATTACCCAACTTCTGACGTTCTCAAGTTCGCCTCCAGCTTCTCTTGGTGAAGATAGAATAAGTTTGGTTGACTAACTTTGCCTGAAACCACAATTAGTGTACAGTCCTGTCGCGTAATCCCTGTAACATATCAGACCTCACGTGTACGTTAATGGATTACAACAGTTCAATCGCGATTGTTGCTTCCAACGCACACCTAACTAAGACTTGTTAGCTACTGTGTTTTGAGGATGGACGAATTGTGACTACATGCATGAATTTATGCAGCCGTCACCATTGTTTTCTTTTTTGTCCACAAGCATTTTTGTGAAGTACAACCATTCTTGTTTTATTTGTGATATTTGGGTGTATTTTGTTTACCAACATTTTGACTCTAATATTGGTTACGCATGGTTTAAAAATAATATAACTATATGCAAAATGCAGGTATCCTAGTAATCTTATTGCAAGGTGTAAATGAATATCATTGACTAGCTGTATGAAAGCTTTTCATCAGCAATCTTTTCTCTTTCATAGATCTCTTCTTTCCAGTTAACCAGAATGTTAAGTACAAAGGACTACACCAGCTTCTCCGAGTACATAAACCTGTTGTAATTTTATGTCGTCCATTCACACACTAACTCTTTATATAACATCAAAATTAATATTTACTAGTAATGATTAAAGGCTTGCCAAAGAAGCTATTATATGCTGTGAGCTGCTCTGAAATATTTGGAAATTTGCTGGAAAGATCGCTGTTAGAAAACTACGCAATAATCAATACATTTGTTATTTGTTCACGACTTTGAAACTAATGAAAATAGTTTGATAAGTGATAATGTAATATCATGTATTCAAATCGATGAACTCGACGTTTTTGTGGGTTCGTGGAACAGTTTCAGACAATATTATCATTTAGGGTAGACAACGATTAGAAATATTTTGAACTGGTAGTTAAACATTACCTTCGAAGTCAAGGTTGTCTGATAGAAGCTGACGTTATACTGCAAAATAGAAATAATTATGTACAAAAGTTTACGATGAAATAATAGCGTTTTCTCACTGCCAGAAATGGCGACTGCATGTGGTGCGCAATTCATCGACAGTGTGAAGACTGTAACTGGGATGGAATATGTACACAACGTAAATATCTCTTGCTGAGTGAGTTAACTGTTTGAATAAAACGTTGTTCGTTTTACAAGGGAGGACAAAATCTCAAAAGCACAAAAAATAGTCGCTTATGCGCGGATCACTGCAGATTTACTTTTGGCAGGTAGACGTTTCTGGGAACAGTGTGTTGTACATAACGTATGATAATCTGAACTCAACCGTTCCCCTATTGTACTTCCAGGATATTTTGTAAATTACATATTATTAACAATATGCAATACAACTTATGTCTCTTAATCAAGCGACCACCCGTTTAAACTCACCTATGAGGAACCACGCTACTTGCCCATTGTTCTGACCGCAAAAGACGTTTGGCGTGCAAATTTGTTTATCACGCGAATTTCCATAGAGGTTATATTAAAACATAGGACCACAAACACGTAAACTCATTTACACGGTTGGTGTGCATTCATACACATTGGGTAGTAGTATGTTGTCATTCGCCCTGATAGCAAGTCCCACATAGTGCGTACACACTATTCCGATAATCGCTTCTGGTTCAGGCTCGCCCTTTAGTTCCCGAATGTACGCAGCCTTGTTTGTGAGTTGTAAACTAATCACATACGAGGCTGCCTGTTACACAACACCATGAAGAGATCTACCACCTGCAAAAGTGTGTCCACATCCACCCCATCGCATCCTTAGGGTGATCAAAAATAATACTGCATAGCGAACAAGCTTTTTTTCAGTTATTCATCTTCAGGCTAGATACATCAACATTTATATACCAATTTTACAAGGGAATCGTTAGAAGGGTGAACAGAGAACGGATGTTTAAAGTTGTCAGTCACATCAGGGTCAGGCTGTAACCAAGTATTCGCGTGAACAACACGCATGACAATAAGCAACACTTCAGCAGTTGAAATTGATTAGACTGTTCAAGCCTGACATGGAAACAGTGCTGTCCTCATCCACAACTTGCATTATCACAAATCTACTTGGTATGTATACAGTAACCAAGATAAAATGTAACAGGCTATTGTTGCTGCACGTTTCTTGACACCACACGATTGCGTATCCTTCGGTGAATGCCATCTCCTCATCTGTTCACTACTTCATCTGATTCAACACAGATTTGACGATCTTCCGAAATATGGACAGTGGACTGATAAGTCACAAAGATTTATGTAATTGAATACTAGTGGAAACTCCATCATTGCAAACGGATAGTAATGTTGATTATATACGTATAGCAATCTGGTCAACTGGAAAAGTGACTTAATCTTTCTGGATTGTACGATCAATGTATGTATGGGATCCAGACTGCATGCAGATTGGTGGTGACTTAGTCCATGCACCAGCTACCGTATGGTCACCTTATACACGTGAGTTAGCCTTTCCGGGCCGCAACACCAGTGGTTTCGGTTACATGGACTTTATGCAAAACAATTTGCCATCGGTATTGTACATCCAGAATAACCGAGGCACTATAAGCAATAAAAAAGAGGAATGGAGTTGCACTAAACAGACCAAGTTGCTTAGTAGGCTCCTGAATTGTCTGATACCAAAATATTTTGGGCTGAATGTTAGACTGTCAACGTCTATAGTCTAAAATTTAAACTCTGCAAACCGTTGCCATTTTTTAAAGTTTTAACTAGCTCCAATGTACTATTCGATATAAACCACTAGTCTGTCAACACTCATCAACAAACTGGTGGATAGTCACAGAACTGGTTGATTTCACACTGAACATCACTCACATTTGAAAGTAGTTCGCACGCCGCTTAGCTTAATGCATAAATGCCTGTGAGGATGCACTAAGGTCCACAATACATAATACACAAATTGAACAGACAAAATGTTGATCAGCATGGTGGTCGCCAAAGTTTACTGTCCACTCCTTAAACAAGATCGAGTGATCAACCGACAAATACTCTACTTTGAAGTTTCAGTCGTTTATCACGAATTTCCATAAACACGGTTGAAATCTTATCATATAATCGATTACCGGTGGTTATCGGCAGTGGTACAGTGAAATTTGTCCGGATGAAAATCGTTCAGTGGAAGCATTTTCTCTTCGGTTTTCAGATAAAAATTCTGTATGAACGAGATTGGATGCACAACTACAAATATTCGGATAAACTGCTGGGAAGTATCGGGAGATTTATGTTAACAAAATTTGTACGTCACTCAAAACTGGATGCGATCTCTGCATTTCCATAGGAGTTTCATTCAGCATCTTTAAGAAGGAATCACTGGACTTTAACTTATCGTTTGTTAACGCTCGTCTTCAGTGCATATCCTCTCCCCGGTGGCGATCTGGACTCCGGCCAATTAGATGCAAACGCTGTCACATTCGATTGTGAGCAAGACTCAAGTTAACCGATCGTCTCGAGAGTTGTTTTGTTGAATTCAATGGATGACCCCACTGTTACGGCCCGTATCATGGTTTAAATCACAGAAAGCACCACACTGTTGAACGATTTTTGGATTACATGTAATTTCTAAAAAGGATGATCAACCCTAAAATCCCATCGTAAACAATTCTGCCAGTGATATGATCGAGAATGATATGTGGACCACACATCCAAATCAAGGAGGAACATGGCGTTGGCTAACCAGCCAGTGGTTTGTGTAATTGTCATTTCCGCGCATACCTTCGCATTTAACCGACAATACTGAACAGCAACACTAACCGTAATCTGCAAAATCATTCGAAACTAAATCCATAGTAGGTGTATGTCATTTGTCGTCACCATTCTAAACTAACTTGGTAGACCTAATAATAGGTGAGGTCAAGGTATTCTGTGTTATACACCGTTGTATTACTCTTTACGAATCAAGCAAAAATGCAAGAGGAGGCTACTTGGTTCGGGAACATCTTGAATTAGATCGACTTGACTCAAACAGATGATGGCAAGTTATTAAAATTTGATATAATGTTTAAGACTTATACTCCATGGTATATAAATTGTATATGTACGATCATACTGTCCCCAACAATCGTATATCCACACAATGCATTATGAGAAAGGCCAAAACTATTCTCTATACAGGGATCACAATTTAACTGTCTGTGTTTGCGAGTTTGAAGCTGACTCATTCTAATGTTTGCCACCTGCAAACATTTATAAAGGTTTTCTTATGATTAAGCACATGACTTACACATTTTGGTACGATTTTATGTCCACCTGGTGAAGCACACTGTCTTGGTTCTGTAGTTGATTAGCAAAAATAAACCACTGAACATTGTGCAATAGGTCGAATCATAAGGCAGGAAAGCAATTTGGTCCGGTAGAGTAAACATATGAACAAGTAAACAACTCTGCTCAAACACCACTATGAATTTTATGTTATGTAATTTTACTGTTGTTGTTGTTATTATTATTATTATTATTATGGTTGCGAACATGTATTGTCTGATAAAGCTGGTGGTATTTTCTCACTCTAAAAATTATGAAGACAGACTGACTTATTCAAAGAATGAGGAGCTAAGTAGGATGTTTCAGTCCATCTGCTACTGGCAAAGACTGAAGTGATAGGGCAGACTTATCGGACAATTGCATCTAACTTCAGCGAATCTGATTACCAGCACGAGGTGTCCAACTGGTTGTTATTTCGGCGAGAGTAATTTTTATGGTGACATCGGTAAAGCACTAAAGTCAGTATTGATAACAGCTGTTTGGTACCGATATATTCAGTACCTGCATGATAACAACAGGTTACTGGAGGACGGAATGCATAATATTTCCGTAGCCACATTTATTCTGCGCAACTAAATTAACTCGACCTGCTGGTTCATAAGTTATTCTGGAACAGTCTGTTCTAGTTGGTCCGTTTCAAGTTGCATAACTGAAGCGCCCAAAATACAGTCATCAGGGTTCGCGAGATTTTTGTATAGATGAATTTACATGTATGCGGACATTTTCATTTAGATGCACAGATACTTTGTACGAGTAACAGCCTAACCAGTGTGCTATATACGTTCGTGTAAAAAATGTTTAACCAGAATTCGTCCATCAGATTTTCGTATGTCATCTGGGCTATCGCGGAGTCTTGGTTTCACATTTCGCCAAACGTTAAAGCATACTTGGACAGTACAGTAGACAGAACAATGCACATTGTTTTTCTGGTCTTAAAACTGTATGTACCCTTCATCCCCCGTGTTTACATAAGTCCAGTGATAAGTCTTTGTTTCAGTTCATCAATTTCCACTTCAGGTCACCAAGTCATCTACAGTATTTTCGCTTTCATCCAAGTCAGTGAAGTGCCATCCAAACGTTAATTATAAGGTTAAGCCAAGTGAAACGCTGGTTAGTCTTCGTGATCATTTGTTTTACAGATGATAAAATTTTCAATTTCCTCAAATTTGACCGGGAGCGTTTCTCATCAGTCCTTTGGATAAACCGATTCTTCGCTTCACCAACTGTCCATGTGACAGAGTTTAAACAATATCACCCTCGAAATTATCTTCATTTCGACCAGATAGACAAGTTTTTATCCTCAAGGAATATTGCTTCATACAAACAGTTTATAAATATGTATATCTATAACATAAAATTCAATACAGCGATTATCTTAATGTCACATAAAATGGAACAAACAATGGCAAATAAAGCTATATACACAGCATTCAATAAATTTCCCAAATATGCACTGCAAATAATCACCGTATACTATAACTTTTTAGAGCGTTTAGTTGTCAAAAACAGCGACACTTTAAGTTGATAGGGACAAAGTTAAATGTTGGTTATTTCTTACTTCGGTACTAAGTTATTGGTTTTTTTTTTTACAATAACCGTGGTTCCGTAAACATAAATTTATGAACCATGCGCCGGATTGGTACACGAAACTCATACTTGAACCGTAGATAGCAATGGGCAAGTTACATATGAAGCTGTTCGGTTTACTAATCCCGTAGAACCTGTGTCTAACGGTTCATTTGCTAAATTAATCTTACACCAGAAAACAACCTATCATGTGCAGGTAAGTACTCTCAAACTAGGATGATTGACAAACATCTTCTTCTCGAGTAGGCTAGGCTCACACACACTTGCCCGTGTATAGAAAGACTTGAGCCTTAACGTTGCCACGGTTGGCACAAGCTGAAAAACGCCATTTGAACTGCAGTGCTGAACGTTTAAATAATCTTACTCATCACTTCGTGAAAAAATCGATTCATTATTTCTAACACGTCGCTGTAAAACGATAAGCCGTAGTGCATATCGCGTCAACATTGTCCCATGAGTTTGCGCTTTTGAGAACAAGACAAATGGCATGCTGAAGAAATGATATTGCCAAGCTCTTTAAGCAGCTTTTAGTACTGTTTTTATGGTTTGTCAGTAGCACACGATGTTAACCATACTAGGTGATACAGAACCACCCTGTTGGGTGAGGCTTTTGATCGGAAATCTATCTGGTAGAGTCCCGTGGACGCCTAGTCACCTCACTACCCGTCGGCGTGAATGGTGAAGCAGCTCGATATATATATATATATATATCACATATTATATATATATATATCCAACACATTTTTCTTTGGCAGACGAGACCGGTGAACAGTCCAAGTATCAAGAGCGAATTTCCCACGAACGTAATGGAAAACACCGAACATTGTGTCGACGTTCTAGTGTTGACACCTAGGAAGTTAGAGTGACTTGCTGACTTCTCTTTTGAGAAAGTAACACTAACTGGAACACGCGATTGACTGCTTTTTTGCAGTCACCGACTCAGGTGACGAAGTAGACTATGGAAGAAGGTGCACGGATAAGTTACAAGAGCCTATTAGGTTTATCCGGAGACACGGCTACCTCCACCTCCTAAGCACAGTGAATTCGTGGAATTTTCCGATCATTCATAAAGCAGTGCAAAAATTTTAACCTAAGATATTTCTCAGCTCACATGTCCTTTTAGCCTATAGAATGTCACTGACAAACATGAAAAGTATCACATGAAGTCAATGAAATACAGGTGGAGAAGCTTGTTTTTCATAAATTGAGCGTACTGAACGTTGTCTGTTTAAATAAGATACCAGAATTTACTGACCTGCAGTGTTTGAATTCAATGGACGCAAAAAGACACCTGTTTGGTGGATGGCACTTCTGGGTACAAACCAAATAGAACCGCATGCAAAATGTCCGTTGTGTTGACCCACTTGAGGGAAGAACACATGTGTCTGAGGAATTGCAAGGCAGGAGCAGCACTAACAAAAATATCATAAGAATCAAACTATGCGCCCCAGTGTCATCTACAATCTATATTGCCAATTAGTATATCCACCCGAGTTCAGGATTCTCTCGGCGATAGTAGGAAATCCACCTTGCAGGGTAAAGGATGTTATGTCCGAAGGGGGTGTTCGCCAATAATAGGCAATTGCCAGTGCAAAATTATAACGACAAATATCCCAAAAGAAAGGCTCGTTGCATAACAGTCTTCAACAGAACACGTGTGGTGTGATCAGTCGATCTTGTTAGATGGGTTGATATTAAACTGACAAATGGTAACTAACCATGTCTTCATCAACAATGCTTTGTGTAACCCTATTCAGCAAATGAAGATTCCGAGTTGTGTTAAGATTGTTGTTCTATCGACGTTTCTTTCGAATCTCAGTGGTTAAATTTATGTGTTACCATCGCAACCGTACAGTATGGGGTTGGGAGGATGCATTATGTTAACTAATTGGAATCTTTTGTTTCAACGTTGAACAAGATGGATATCGGTCAAGCCAACAATTTACCAGTGGGGCAAGACAATCTACCGTCGATCGTGACTTGTCTTCATTATATCG
>JTDE01000224.1:251348-268461 GCA_014338405.1 Paragonimus skrjabini miyazakii | reverse complement strand
ATATCCCAAACAAGTGAATGCGTGTTTGCATGTGGCACTTCGAAGTAAAGATGTGATGAACAATTGGCTTCGATAATTCTTTCTCAAATCAATACAGTTACATAGGTTTCAACAAGAGATGTCAAGAGATAGACTGCACTAACCAAAAAGGTGTGTCCACAAGTGACGATTAAGGTTACGACTAGACTACACACAATAACTGACTAGACACGAACCGGATGTTAACTGGACGTTATGTCACATGGTCAGAGTCAAGTGTTTGTGTGTGGTTACGTAGGGTATGATTGATCTTTGGCCATGGAATTTTCGAGGACTGAACAAATTTCTTTTGAAAATATAGGTAAAGGTTTCGTAATCTGATTGCAATCGATTCACTGATCTCCAGAATATGCTGACGGACTGTTTTCATTTGAGTGCTGACCACTATGTAGACAACCTGGTGTGTTTTGGTGACGTCTACGTGATAGTTGGTGTCGGCAAGATGTGCAAAAATGGCGCTACTAATCGATATACATTGATTTGTTTAGTTCCCAGCTGGATAACATCCATGATCCTTTTTGACAAGCGCCTGGTCGTACGTCCAAGATATTCTGCAGTACAACAGCAGTATGGAAATTAATACACGAACGTTGATTAATTGTGGACTCGTAACTTGTCTTCCAGACTCAGTCTTAAAATCGGCATTGTTGTGAACCAACTTTTTGAGGTCGCCGCTGGAAAGAAACGTCTAAGTGACCGATATATGCAACGGTTGAACTGATCTGCTGCACAACCCCCTTTAAACAGAAATCTGATAACCACCGCATATTTTTTCAACTGTAGGCATTACCTAGTGCGAGATTTTGGCCTCAATATTTGAGGCGATGAATTTCTCCGGATAACCGTTCCCCCTCAATAGATTTTTGACCGTTTTCAGTTCTTACTCGTCTAATTCATCCGAGCAAATCTTCCTGGCTGCAGTTTCCAGCCCTTAGGCTAGACTTCATCTCTGTTTAATGGACACAAACTATCGAATCTGATGTATTGACCTTACCACTTGAGTCTACGGTATACAGACCTACGCAGTGTATCTTCTCAACGTCTAATCAATCTAACATCTAAGAAACGGAACTCATTGCTGAACTCCTCATCTAAGGTGAAACGCAGTGAAGCGTGTGCTTCAATAAAAACCTGATGGCTGTTAGCTCATTTTGTGGTTGTACAACAAGTATATCGTCAACATACCGGTGGTACATATGAAGACTTTGAATGGTCTACTGAAGTTAGAAATTTAATTTGCTCATGAATACGTCTAACAGCAGTGGACATAAAGGGGATCCCATTGCTACCTTGTTCAAATGTGATAATCCAGCTATATCTGATGTGAGGTCAGCATCGCAATGACAAACACAATCAACCCATGAACATGTGGCTAGAATTTGAACTTTGGACGGGACAACGATATGCATTGCTGACGAGGTCTACCATTTGCAAGACTCAGGTCTAATATTTACTCTTGAACGCAAGTGACTTAAAATTCTATCATAGCCAATCAAAACAGGAACAGAAGCGTGATTTTCTAATGACATTCTCCACTCCTCATGAAGTAGTTTTTTGGAACAGCCATCATTTTATGGGTACGGTGTACCGTTCATTCATTTTGAAAAAGAAAATCAATCTGTAGTGATCGGATCCGTGTGAGGATTCACTCAGCCTTAAGATGAACTGAAGAAACCAGATAGTTATGTATACTATATCGGTAAGTTACGTCATGCTATGTAAATCAGATTGCTTCAGCATACATCTGATCCAAAGCCAGTGAAAGTTTGGGACAGTATAATACAGGATTACGTCGATGACCGTGCTCAGTTTGTATGCTATGTTAAAAACTGACAACAGTAAAAAGGTTTGACAATAAACAAAACGTGATCACAATGAAATGGTAAAACAGAACACTCGAATATTACTCAGTCGACTCAGTATGAGGTCGACAGTTTTCATTCACTTGTACGTTGTAGTCATGCGGAAAATTCGGCATAATTTCTTCCTTGTGTCTTGTCTAAGCCAATCGCCAGCGATGGGTTTTTACGTGAGCGATTATGGCATATAAACTCAACGAAGTATATGTGATTCGTTCAAACAAAAATTATTCGTGCAATCAAGTTGCAAACAGTTTGCTGATCAGCTGCTGATTGCATAAACAAAGATGCCGTAAACATGTGTTAGTGAAGTGGGAGAGCAATGATGATAACCACGCACACGACCAACCGCATTCACCTATTTTATGACAATCTATTGTAATTCTTTAGTCCACGATTGAACACCCACTGGTAGCGAGTCCATTAACTGGCTTCAATGCATTTGTTAATTTTCATCCGAGAAGTCCACAGAGATTGTAGTCATTAGATGGCGTCAGCTGTATCATTATCAGATGTAGAAAACATCCTTTCCGACTTACGAATTTGATTAGCGAAATTATAAGACAGGTTTTGCAAGATGGTAGTGCCATTTCTTATATTCTCCTATGTATATTCTCATCCACAGAACAAAAACACTCGCCGGTTCGTTGTCTATTTTACAGAGCGTGAACTATATGTACGGGTGATATACTAGATACAGAGTTGAAATTTATTCGTGAGACCCTGGTCTCCAACGGTTATCCACTGGGTTTTATTGATTTTCTTACCAAACTGAAAGTAATAAATTCGCAACAAACGTCTGTTCCGAAGAAACCGTTGGACATGCAGTTTCCGTACAAAGAAGATAGTAATATGTCGTTTCTAACGCAACGACTGACACAGAACATCCAATGGGCGTACAATGCAGTTAAACTTTGTTTACTCATTCGCACTAAGTCACTCACATTTCTTGATACTTGGATTCGGATGCCAGAACTGTCCACTTCACATGGTGTCTACCAGTTCACCTGCAGCTGCACTGACCGTTACATTGGCAGAACTAATTGATCCGTGCGCCCTAGAATGAAGGAACACGTTCCCAAGTATATCGGGGGATTGATGTGTGGCGTGACCCGACTCGACCTCATCAAACAACGCAAGCCGGTTTCTTCGATTGCCAGACAACTCCTGGAGACCGGCCATTTGGTCGACCCGATAAACGCTTTCCGTGTGTTGATGCGTCATCACAAGCTTGTCATGCTTAGCACGTCAGTTCAGTGTGTAAAAGCTGTTGACCTTGAACCTCCGCTTGTCATTGTTTTCACCAATGACAGTCTAGTGTATAAACTGACTTGATATATGAACTTAATTCGGTTAAATATATTTATGTTCATCACTGTACTGTGTAGCAGCTGACGAGAACATACGAAATGGTACTACTATCTTGTAAAACCGGTCTTCCGACTTCGTTATTCATATTCATGACCAGATGGTTGGGGTTGCAGTTTATGAAGGTCAACATCATTATTTGCTCTGCTAGATATTTACAATGTCTAATTTGATTATTAGACGTATGAGTGCGGGTTCTTCTGACGAATGATTTTTTACGTAAATTCCAAATGGAAGCAAGCTCACGTAATAGGGATAGACTGACGGATTTTTTTCACAAATACAGTCCTGAAATCCTGGAATAAAAATTTCCGTCATCCTTAAAATTACAAAATACACTCGTACTGCGATGCAGATTTCAAGGATGTGATCTCTAGACAACTTCAAATGTTACAAAGTTAGTCAAACGAGTAGAAGGTTGATGAAAAATATATCTACTGGATGTTGGTACTAGATAATCTTATAGATGGAAAAGATCATGAGTATCCCACTGACTAAGTTTTGTTAAACCATCTCGCCTTTTGTCGGTTGAGAAAAAATGCTAATTATATTCGTCCCCACCAATAGATATGAACCTGCTTTAAGCCACTTGGTGATGTACCGATCATGTTGTGGAAGAATACAGTACGATTACAACGTTTCAGAGGTTTTTGGTTTGAATGATTCCTTGACGCGTGATATGACTCGAAAACATGGTTCATGGTAAACAAATGAACTGTGACCTGATTGATCTTCTCCTTACTATGCACAAAGCAACTGTCGTCAAGGCTATTTTTTCCTGACTCAGACAGATGTCTAGTCGTGTGCTCGGCTTACTCTGTAAATCACGATGGCATTGTTAGAGTCCCCACCAAGTGATATGTGTGCATACTATCATTTAGGGAGAGATTCCATTAGTTTGTTCAGCGCCAGATCCTACCAAGTCCCATCTGCAATTCACCAGGATCGCTGGCATTCCAGATATTAGGTAATCAGCTTAAAAAGTGACATTGCCGAGAATATCGTTTCGATGTTTTATACTTCACCAAAACCCTATCCTGGGACGCTATTTGCTTCCAGTTTGTGCCTGACAGATTCATGTGAGACAGGGCCGAAAGCGCTGGTGAAAACTATGAACGTATGTTTTGAGACGGGGGCAATTGTCTTTGACCTCTGTCATGCTCTCCGTAAAGTTACGCATGAACATGACTTCGTTCCATGCACAAGGGTGAATACCAATCCTGACTGTCTGTTTGAACAGGTTATGAAGGAGTTCTACTAGAATAGTACTTGCTTCGTTGACAGAGAGGTCTTATCTGGACACATTGTATTTTATGAATAAACCTAGACGGGATTTAATGTTAAGTGGAAACTGAACGTTAATAGTGCACAACCTCAATAGTCCTCTCATGTTGTCCATCAGGATGGCTACATGTCTACTGTAACGTTCGACATATTCTCCCAGGTAATCAATTGTTTCTTGCAGGAGCATGTTTGTAAACAACGAGGCCACATCGTGTGAGAACACTCATTGTTTATTAAGGTTCAGGTATTGGATGACGTCGATCAATTAAAACGTGTCCCACGGATCACGCTCTGCTAATTCCAACTTGACGGATACAAGCGAACCAGGGAGCCATTTGACCGGATGTAGTAATCGAACTCGTGTGATCAATAGCTGATAATTAACTAAGCCGGGCCCACTACTAGTTTCGACGTAGTAGAAATAGAAGATCGTGTGTTATGGGTACAGTTGCAACTTTAGTGTATTTTGGGTTACAGTCATTTTTTTTGCAGACGGTAAGATGTAACGCCGTTGGCTGTGGGATTTGAGACAGACAAGTGCTAATCACCGTGTGATCTGGTGCTTGAGTCGTAGAGGACTCGTCTGTTTGACAGTTGTTGGATCAATGGCAGCGAGTTGAGTGTGGTACTACAGACTGGCTGTGTTCATGCCATTACAGCTAATGTTCACAGAGCCATGATGGGTTATCACTTGCGAAATTCCAGCTGGTTGCCTGTTGCTACCACACTTGAACATGATCGGGTGGGCCACACATACTAAAGAAGTCTCAACTGTATGTCCTCTTTGTGCATTTTAATGAGACCGTGTAACCCAGCGGTTACTTTATTAACGGGGTTGATATGCGAAAAAATGGCTGAATCAGCAGTCTCCTTCTGTTTTATTCGCCTAAACTTTAAGATACCGCCTTTTCTATTGCTGGTGTGTTCTCCATTTTCAGCAACGCCCCACAAAACATTTGCCTAAAACAGGTCAGAAGCGCAATGGTCAACACGGTCGCAACAGGAATACTTGCTGGGTGCTGTAATCCTTCCTGTTATGGGAATGTTTATTACTGATGATCTCTAACAAGTGGTTTTTGGTAGCAGCAGACTGGAAAGTTTGTTGGAATGCGACAGCTGCGATCAATTATTGATAATATTCAGGGTAAATGAGCCAAAATGTATGACTACTCTACAGTAACCATTGATGGCGTAACTGCTAGCCAGTATGCAATCCGTAAACTACATTTCCCAATGTTTTTACATATCCTAATTAATGTTTGCATATCTTATAAGCGGTTATTATTTTGACGTTCGACCACCGAGAAAATGTCTTGATTGCTATTTTATTGTTCAGATGTTTGTGTGCCGACGGGTTGATTTAGTCGCTCTGTTACCAAGATCGTTGTAAGGTGGAACGTATTTCTAGTAGGAACGGAATAGCTTTACATTCAATCCGACGGTCATCAAAATGCGCTGACAACAATGGTAGCTTGAGCGGTTTGAACACGAAAACTTGTAGATGCAAGCATTTCGTATTGACTAATCAATACCAAATTTACAATAACATGAAACGGTTTTTTTGTATCGAACAGTTAGGGGTGGGTAGGATGGATAGTCGATTGATGGATTAGAAAAGGTCATTAGGTCCAGGGCAGGGTCAGGTTCACGAACAATTGTTTCTGAACACACAGGGCCGGCTTCATTCGATGGATTGCGACAGCCTCAGCAAACCGCAAGAATCTTGAACTGGGATGACGTAATAAGATTCTGAATGCACAAGCCGGATCGATGACGTGACTAGCGGTTAGGATGTGTCTTGCGATTGCGGACACTGGTTGTTTGCGTGTTTCAACAACAGCGTGCAAGTTGTTGCGCCGTGTGGCCAGCTTGAGATGCAAGATAGCTCGTGAACTTGTCAAGATATCGTTTCTTACTGAATGCACGCGTGCCGGCCAATATCCCTATCAATTCCTGCGGCTGTTGAGGAAAAACAAGCTGAAAGTAACGAACAATAACCTCAGACGTATTGCGACTGCACATATTGAAACTGCACAAATGCGGCTGGTAGATTTGCGCCAAACGCATTGCCGTCTTCTTCCCATCGTAGAACACTTGTCATTATGCGGTCGTAAGGCGATCGTCGGTCGTACGAAGAGGACTTACATCAACCGTTTGCAGAAGTCACGTAAAAAGCTTGCTGTGGAACCAATTCGACTGGATCCCAGTAAGTATGTATTGAACTGTTCTTCAGTACAGTTGAATTCCTTGCAATTAGAAGCCTTAACTTTGAGTCTAGATTATAAAATATCATCATATAGGCCTAATCATATTTATATTGAAGCCCAGTTTGAGAGCCTATTTGATCAGTTATCAGATCTTCAGCCAACCACTGCTGACAATTTAGGCTGGCTCAAAACCAAACTCACTGATATAGCTAATGGGTTTATTATGACTCCAATCAACGGCCGGTGTGCTGTTACAAAGCAACACCTACAAGCACTAAGAGAACTTAAATCAAAAAATGTAATACTTGAACTAGACAAGGGCTCCGGTGCAGTCATTTTAGACAGGGACGCGTATGTGCAGAAAATGCTCTCAATATTAGGGGACCGAACAAAATTTCAGCGAATAGACACAGTGGACAACGTCACTGAAATAGAAGGTCGCATAGGACGGCATCTTCAACTTCTATTACAACTGCACATAATCGATCACGTGACGTGCAAAACCCTTAAACCGTGTGGGACGTCGACACCTCAGCTTTACGGCCTCACACAAGTCTGGAATGCCTCTTAGGCCTATCCTAGCAATGACGAATTCTCCGTATCATAAACTGGCACGCTGGTTAGTCACTATCTCAACTCCCTTAAAATAGAAGTTTCAGGCATACTCTATTAAAGATTCTTTCGAGCTGATTAGTGACTTGGACAACATCAATCTTGCTAATGAGTTGATGTGTTCCATAGACGTTCAGTCACTGTTCACGAACGTCCCGTTACATGAGACAATTGACTATATTTATGGGCTCGTTGAAACGAGCCACATTACTTTGCCTCTGCTTAGTGATATTCTGAAGGAAGCCTTATTGCTATATACTGAAAATGTCAGCTTCCGTTTTCTTGATCAGTGCTACCGCCAAATAGATGGGGTAGCCATGGGAAGTCCATTAGGGCCCATCTTAGTGGATTTTTTCATGTTAGAGAGACATAGCGAGTCTGACTTACTACAAACGCTACGTTGATGATACACTAGTATTCAGTCGGTCCAAACAGGCAATAAACAACCTAGTGCAGCGCCTAAATAATTGCCATCCCAATCTGAAGGTAACGTGCAAATTCGAGACCGATAATTGTTCGCCGTTTTCAGACATACTCATAAGTCGCCGGGAGGATGGCTCTATCAAAAGCAGTGTCTATAGGAAATCCACGTGGTCCGGTCAATACCTAAACTTTAGTAGTTTCACACTGGTCCATCAAAAGCGAGCACTAGTGAATACAGTATTCACGCGCGCAAGGCGAATCTGTACACAAGACAGTTTTGTAGAGGAATTAGGGTTGATCACGACTGTACTGCAATCAAATGGTTACCCAAAAAGGTTAATGGAAATGCACAGTAGGCCGAAACCGCCACCCGAACCGGTGGTTACAGTAGGAAAGATGAAGGTTTATATAGGATTGCCTTTTAAAGGTGATTACAGTATGCACCAAGCAACACAAAGACTTATTAATTCGATTAAACGAACATTCAACGCAGCCGAACTTCGTGTGCTAGCTCGAACCCAGAAACTACCTATGCTTACAACAAAAAGAGATCAGCCTGTCGGTGCCACCTCACGTTGTATCTACCAATTTACATGTAACTGCAAAAAAGTTACATAGGCGGAACCGAGAGGTGTTTGATTTCCAGAGTGAAGGGACACTTGCCTAAATGGGTGCAGAACTCAGTACTACCGAATAACGCCAATGTTGTTGAAACACGCAAACAACCAGTGTCCGCAATCGCAAGACACATCCTAACCGCTAGTCACGTCATCGATCCGGCTTGTGCATTCAGAATCTTATTACGTCATCCCAGTTCAAGATTCTTGCGGTTTGCTGAGGCTGTCGCAATCCATCGAATGAAGCCGGCCCTGTGTGTTCAGAAACAATTGTTCGTGAACTTGACCCTGCCCTGGACTTAATGATCTTTTCTAACCAATCAGTCGACTATCCATCCTACCCACCCGTAACTGTTCGATATAAAACGACCGTCTCATGTTATTGTAAATTTGGTATTGATGAGTCAATACGAAATGCTTGCATCTACCAGCTTTCGTGTTCTAACTGTGTTGTTCGAACTCCTGAATGGAACGAACTGTTTCATACTTGAATGGTAACAAACCTTCGAACAACACAAGATCGAGGAGTGCCTACAGGCTAGAATAGCGAAGTGAGTTCAACTTCCCTTAAGTTACCTGTGGTAAAACAGCCAATCTCAGTGACATCAACGAATCTGGTTGGGTAGTCATACGTCAGTCATAAACCTGTAGTGGTCAGGACTAGTTACTGAATAGACTAGGTAAATGCGAGTGTACCTCACTAGGCTATCGATGATAACAAAAATGAACGAATGAGACAAAATAGTTACAAATTTCTAGCAAGTTATGATAATCAAAAGGGTTTGACTCACAAGAAAGTGTTCACAAGTGTTCGAGATGACCACCACAATATTCCAAATTACCAGTATCCGGAAGTGAGTGATATCACAAAGTTGCCGTGGACTGATGAAACGCGATCAGAGATGCGGCGATGTTCGTAGTACAACGGAGCTAAAAAATTGGATTATAGATCCGTGTAGTATCGTCAAACGACTGCGCAACGGAGAGAAGAGCAGACTGACGTGCACAAAATTTGCATTGAATTCCAAGGTCACTTTTATCAATTTCAACAAAATGCAAAGGTGATACAAAAAGTTGTTGTACAAAAATGAAGCATCGTTTGCAAACAAAAATAAGGAAATCTCTACAAACCTACGAAACGAAATTGGTCACATTCGAAGCTCAGTAATGGTCAAATTTCACACTATCATGTTTTGCAAATGCCAGTTGAGCGTTAGCTGCCCGCATATTGATTGGGTACGTCAATTGAGAGTCTTATCAGCCAGAATTGCTGAACTAGTGTCTTCTGCTCAAATAATGTTAGGTTGCGTAATCGGACGGCGTTGAACTGAAAAGGGTCCCACATTAACTGACAATCAAATTTTGTTCTTGTTGGAGCTGGTCAGTAATACATATTAGAACTCCTACCGCGCTTTTATCTGGCGGCATTGGGGATCACTCCATCAATGACATGGCATTAAGCCCGACTGAATTATCCAACGTAACACCTAGTCACATTCACTCGTGTATAATGTTCAGGTTGTCCGATCGTCTCGGCGGGAGAGACATTGACCGTCCTCTAATCGATCACTCCACAACTAGAACCTCTTCCAAGTAACCCATGTTTTGATTGATTTGATAAAACCGCGAGCAGAACAGTGACTGATAGAGGTATACTTACCGGATGACTACTGTCATCCTAATTGTCTACAATTATGTATGTGATTGACTTTCTTTCACCTTCTCCGTTGTGTGCTGAACAGTGAGCTCTAAATCCTCTCGGCAAGTCGTATGACCGACGTAGTTCGCAAACGAATAGGTAAGTGACAACAAATGATTTGCGAACTGACAGTTTATTGACTATTTATGTTCCTCCGATATACCATGTACTGGAATACAGGACTAGCAGATAATGGACTTAGATGCTAGACTTATAGGCTCCTCGATGTCATTCAGCTCAATTACAGTTGGCTGCCGATTAATACTAATGTATGATGTGTTATAGTGCATGTTACCTAGAACTGAAAGTGGACAATGTATGGGGTTTCCTGTCAGATTTTTCTGTCATACACTTATAGTGTTTATCTCCATCAGTTTGTGAAGCGAACACTTGGTGAGGCAAAACATCCGCCTGACTATCAAAGTGACGTAAAATACGCTTGTTGGGTTTCGGCTCAAAAGACTTTTGTTTGGGAAAATGTTCATCTGTACGGTCCCAAAATAGATGGACTGTTGTGTGTTTGTGAAATGAGTTGATCTGAAACAACTAAGTACTAGACAGATTTCAAAAACTGTTTGGTTTAGCAAATAAATATAAGAACAAAACGGAACTTAACATAGCAAAAACACAATCAAGCTATCTTTCACAGAACCTTTTTGGTAGTATCCCAAAGTTGTGCTTGATGACATCAATTTCATTATTTCGGTATCCGTCTTCTGAGTCACGGAAGTTAGTTGGAATGAGTTCAGCAGCAAATGATTGCTGCATTTTATAGTGTCCTTCATTTGTACAACATGAATTCATTACATTGCTAATGTTGGGAGGGAACAGCATACTCTCCGGAGGATGTGCAATCAATCAGGTTGGTAGTGCAAACTTCCGATAGCAAAACGGAGGTCGATCAAAGCCAGCCAGACGGCAGATCGATCAACCACTGCACTGAGTGTGTTTGTAAATGAGTGTTGACTAAAACGTGCTGACTGATTGTCTGTCACATCTGAATGACAAAATTGGTTAAATCCAGGCTATTAAATACAAAGCCAGACCACTCAGTCAGAGACAACGTGATCGCGTATCAGTGACAATCAGCAGTAGCACTAAACAGGCATCGCTATGTGCCGCACACTATGTCCGCTTCGGGAAAACAACGTTTGACAGTCTGTATCGTTGAAGCGGTAGAGTTTAACTGAATCACATTTGTAAACTAATAAAGACCAAACATAGTTTACTGTTCTCTCGTCTGTGTGACTTATTTCTCCAGATTATTCGACTAAATCACATAGACACAATGTTGACCTGACTTGTATAGCATTTACGGACAGCGTACTCTTGTCAGCTCGTTAAGTCTGCAAGCCCAGCACCTTAAGGGTCTCACAATTTGAATCTTTATTTAGACTTTTTGTTTCCTTCTTGTAAACTGATACGTTTACTGAAGAATATAAATTCATGTACCCAGTCTTACAAAGTAAAAATTGTAAGTGAATGAATGGAAAACAATAACAAACAAATACAGTTTCTTCACAACACACATCATTCTTCATCGGTCAAGCGAAATTATTCTTCAGCTCAGAACAAACAGTAGAACAGGCACAAACTAATGCTCCAATGTGACACTGTGATCTATGGCGCTTCATATACATGCCTCGTATCGACCAAACGAGTGTCTAACGCTGAAAATAGTAACTTTATTTCGCGAGACTTTATCATGTTTACTTCAACCCAATAGGGAAGCGCGAATAATATTTTAAGATGTTCCCAACAGACGGCCGTTTGTGCACGTGCATTTGTCAGTGAACAGTCGCTGGACAATCTTATTTCTTGGTCAGTGGACTGCATACCAGATCTAAAGTCATTCCACAGTAATTTGAACAGTAAGACATCACGATAAGTATGCATTAATGTAATTACGCGCGCCTGTGTCCCAAGTATGTAGGCTGTACAAAACTAGTAACATGTGGGTGTAAGCAATAAGACGAGATAATCTAATTGGGGATAGTCACATGATCCAGCCATACCAGCCGTAGTGGAAGACATTACTGCGGGGGTTTACTGTGTCGGAAATGGTGAACCATAAAAACATGTTAACCATAAACGTAAATCTGGTGGCTGCTAGCAAACGCACACAGCAGACACGAACAGTAAGGGAATCTCACAAGGCGTTCATATTGAGACACCTGTTTGGTTGATGTTCACAAAAAAGCTGCGTTTCCAAGTAAAAATTCATATTTACAAGTTAAACTTAGTTGTACAATAAACTCATCTGTGTGGGTTAATTAGGTTCTTTTCGTCAAACTATATGCAAGCAACCGGTTGAACTAAACCAAACCGTTTTAAAACGACGCAGGCACAATCAGGTCGAGCTGTTCTAAATGTATAGAATGACTGCTGAGCGATATGCTGTGTTTTCTCTCTCCAAGGAAGCTGACCTGATAAGATGCATGCACTCGATAAGTTGGTTACGACAAGTGTCATTCGATGTACGATCAATCATTTACTAATACCACTGTCATCAGTGCAGAAAGAATACATATGTTGTGATATGTTAACACTTCGTTTACATTCATCAGTCACAAACGTTAAACCTGCGAGTTATATATGACACCGAGATAGAGATAGACAGGGTGTGGACACGTATGCAGTCATACCACGTATTATCTCATCACCACCTGTTAGGTGGACAGCCACCAAACAGACAATTGCATTCATTTACCGCACCTTTACATTGTTTTCTATTTACACTGTATCTCACCATTGGTGCTTCATTACTGTGGACTAATCATTTAATCGCATCCCTCTGAGCGTTCATCTCCCAACGTGTTTTCTAAGCGATAAACATTCCATCAAGATTTGTTTGTCTTCTCAGTTCGAGTCGCGTGATTGAATATACGATTAGCTGATCTGTTCAGCAACTACAGGGACATAACACCACCACAGCAACCCTACGAGTTGCTTCAACCACTTTTGAGCACATAGCACCGACTGATGTGTTGTGATCAACATGACTTCGCTAAAGGCCAGTAGCTTCGGGTTTTGAAGGCGTAACAATATTTATAATGATCTAAGTAGGTCAACCTGTTGACCTGTTATCATGAGTTGTCTGGCAATCGATGATGCGGGGCTTTGAGTAACGGATACACCGGTTTCAGATTGTTGTGTAATGATTTGTTTTAACGATTTCGGGACGTGTTCTGCCACTCACTGAGATAGCCGTCGGTCTGTTTTGCCTATGTAAACGTCACCGCAACTGCAAGTGAACTGATAGACAACGTGAGAGACAGAATGGTCAGACAAACTGCGTTCGGGATTGTGTGAAACGGGTCCTTTGGTGGTTTGAACCAAGTGTAGTTGGGTAGCCATATGCGTACGGGATAAAGCACATCGCAATTTGTCCTTGATGTCGTTTGCCAGATGATCACTTTTGAATTGCAGAAGCAGAAATATATCTTTCTTTTGAGCTGTTTGCACTGACTCATTGCATTTATTCCCCATGATGTGAATGTCTATAAACTTTTCAGGATGTCCGTTTGCCAGTAACGTTCTTCTCAGCATTTCTTGTTTCATGTGCAGCTTATCAGGGGTACAAATGCACCTGTCCCTATGAAATAGAGTTTTGATCAATCCCCGCTTGTATGCTATCGGGGCAACGCTGGAGAACTCAAGATATTGTCCGCCCCATGTTGTTTTGCGATGGACCGATTGGTGTAATGTTCCATTCTCACGTCCAGTACATCTAGTACATCTAAAAGAGCCAAACTGTCGTTTGATTCCCTTCCATGAGACAAGGATAGGTTCGGACGAACAGAGTTAAGAAGGTTAAAAGATATATCAAAATGACTGGTGTTCGTAAAAGTCAAAACATCATCAACATACAGTTTGTACAATAAGGCTCTGAAATATTATCTGAGACTTGCCGTTCAATCATATCCAAAAAGCTGTCGGCTAATGTTAGGCCTAACGTACTACCCATAGCCATTGTGTATATTCGTCTTCAAAACTGAACGTGGTATTTTCTGTACACAACAAGATGAGATCCTTAAGATGTTCCAATGGAATACCTATATCACAATTTTGGCTGGAAATAAAATCACATAAAACTCTACTACCTTACGAAGAAAAACGTTCGTAAAAAGGGAATCAACGTCAATCGAATACATAGCTTGTGAACTCACCGACACGCGTTCTTGTCTTTGCTAGTTTACAAGAATCCTTTAAGCAATGGAAGGATAACATTTTCCGAATGGGGTCCGGAATTTTAACCAGCAATCGAGCAACTTTATGTTATGCTGAATTGTTCATACATAAAGTTGGTCGCAGAGATGCTTCATCCTTGTGGATTTTTGGTGCACTTCTCATTCGTGGTATATCCGTGTCGATTGGCTTCATGTGCCTATATTGATTTTTAGGTATGTACGTTATGTACACCATCTGTAGTAACCTTGCCGTTGGCTTTTCCAGCAGTATGCTATTTTCTGTCATTTTAGCTTCCCTAAACCTTCTTTGGTCTTGCAAAATGGAATTTATTTTCATCATATAATCGTCCTTGCTCATGAAGACAACACCAGAACCTTTATCCGGCCTAAGAAAGAGCAGGTGCCGCATTCCTCTCAATTCCTTGATAGTGTTGATATTGTTCCTGTTGCAGACAACACTGCTGACAAATAGATGCTTACAAAAACTAGTTAGAAATACCTATCCATTTTTTGCGGAAGAAGACGGGGATGAAAGATCCTTCAACTGATTGTACATACATTCGAATTGCACTTGCGTGTTCAACTTGTTAATTAATCTCTGTTGTATTTTTAACTTCAGCCCAATGAAGAGAATATCCAGCTGCGTCTGTGTAAACTAATTTAAAGAGAGATTGTGTACATGTTTTAAACAATCACTAGGAAATACACTCATGTTGGATGAACGTGAGAGATGGCTCCGTAGAGAACGAAGAGTTCTGTTCTTAGTGTTTTCTCTTGAAAGGTTTTCAAACTTGATATGGCACACCAATGACAATCCATTGAAGGTTTCATAAAAATAGTGTTGGGTTTCTACAAAGCTGTTTACTTCATCCCTAACACCACCAAAGTACGAACTCATCAACCTCATAAGATTCACGTTGTTTCCTGGTAGTTTCTCCCTAGACAATAACCTGATAAATTGCTTTAGAAATAGGCCAGATCGAATACATTCCTCATCAAAGTCAATACATGTTCGTTCCACTGCTATCTCGCATCGTAACGACAGTAAACGATTCACTGCTTGCACATCTGAGACAAGGAGTCTTCGTCTGAGAAATTTAAAACACTGGATTCCGTTTAATAACTTCAGCAGTGCAGAAAGAAGATATATGGTGCGATGTGTTAACATTTCGTTTAATCTCCACAGTCATAAATGTAAAACATGTCAGTTATAATTCCAATGTAGAAAGTATTTCTGCGGGCAAAACAAAATAAGCAATTACATTTCCTAAACGTCTAGCCATCGTTCATGTGGGTAGGTGCTGTCTGCCGACAATCTTGCTGTAACACTCTGATCTCTGTAGCTGTCCATGTGGTCAGAAAATTACATACCGTACATTCATATCTCTTTCAGAGCATAGCAGACTTTGTCTGGACTGAGAAATGGTGGCCAGTTCAACTACACAAATCACGTGTGCTGGTCAAAGTGATTCACTCTCAACATGTATAAAATGGACGATAACGTCTGGGCAAACTTACCTTTTTGTTCACAGGTTTCTTTCAGTGAACTCAACTGATCCATGCGATTCCATGCGATCCAGTGCACAGTAGGTAATATAGTGTTTTGACAATACTCGAGGATCTAAGCTGGTCGCTGATGTTTTAAGGAGGAACAATCGACACCTCAATATTACCTGTTTCATCATTAGTAACAGAACGCCAACGAATACTTACAGGTGATAGTCAGTAAAATCAATCAATTTAGAACGTGAAAGGACAGGAAACTTACAATACCCGCATACAAATGTAAATTGGTTTATTTCGCCTTGTTCTCTGGAGTTAGTTGTTGATACTACTAAATTGCAATTTCTCTACTAGTCGGGCAACCGCCTGCGGAGAATTGTAACGAAAATTGCGAGGCTTAAATACCAAATATAACCGATTTGAATCCGGCCGAACTACACAAACTTATACTGTCGACAATGGCTAGAAAGTGCACTGACTTTCTTTTGAAGGTTTGCTTGATTCAGCAGGATTTATTCGATTGTTTGAAACTGATAGCTAGTTGTTGCCTATTGTCTTGCCACCTGCCGGTTAACCCCAGAGTAGTTAGGACACTGACGCTTGTTATAGGGCATAGCAATTTTTGACACTTCCACCGATCGTGTAAGGGTGGTTTGGTCGGAAAGCAACATTCCCCCTTATGTAGGGAGAGATAAATCAACGTCGATATTAACATTGTATATAATGACCATGCTGTGTTTCAAAACGTAAGTCAACTTTGACCCAAATGAATGGGTTATTTTAACAAGTAGACATAATACAAGCACTGTAAGATCTGTGGGGGCATAATCCAGACGAACCCGCGTGTATGGAGATTCTATGTCGTGCGATGTAGGCCTCTTCTGCACTGTATTCAAATTCTTGACTACAGAATTAGGATTCAAACGGTTTTCTATGGTTGAGTGATCATAAAATGGTGAGTTCTGACTCGATTTCGCTCTCACAATAGTCGTTATTTGATCCATTCTGCTAAGTTACATTCTAACTTTATGATTTGTTGCTTGGAAACAAGCGCGGACAGACACGAACACGAAACAGTTTTCAACAGGTATTGTCTGAAGTAATAATGTAAGTTGATGGAACATCGTCAACTGGGACGGACCGATTGGAGCATGTCACACCCTACTAGATTCCTCTTTCTTTGAAAAAGTAAGGGTTCACACGGTGGGTGTTCATGATGTTACGTTGTTCTTCGACGACAACAATGCGGTTATCGCCGAACTGGTGCGAGAGAAGAATACCGCGTTTGCTGCCTCCACGGTGGACCCGGACA
>JTDE01000224.1:235278-249760 GCA_014338405.1 Paragonimus skrjabini miyazakii | reverse complement strand
GTCGGATGGGCAATGACCGTATCTCGCAGCAGGTGCTATATGGACAACTGAGATCAGGTAAGCGAAGTCCTGGTGGCCCAAAGCTGAGATACCAGGATGCTGTGCAGGTAAGTCTTTCACGTTGTAAAATTGATTTTAGATGTTGGGAAGACTTAGCATTGAACCGGACTGCCAGGAGGAATACAATTCGGACGGGCGTCCGCCAGTTCAACGAGCAGTTATTGCGCGGCCGAGAACGAAAACGCGCGGTAGGCAACGGAACACACGGTGCCATAGGTCGTGGTGACATGACTATATGGCGTTGCGATGTGTGCGGCCGCGAATGCGTTGGCCGCCTTGGATTAGTAGGTCACCTGCGTACTCATAGTGCACCGTCGGCGAAGAGACAATGAGTACGCTAGGCTCAGGTAGGTCATATCGGCATATCCGTTCTGTTTTTGTTAATGATTGCATCAACCAAGACTATGGTCGTATGGCAACTAATCTGCTCCTCTTTTTAGCGACTCGGATGTCTGTGATCTTCTACTTGCTCTTTTCTTGGGCTTTGCTGGTGTATTGAATGATCAATCGTCTGTCTGATCTTTTCGTAGTTCAACTTTGAGTTTTGTCTTTCAACTTTATCCTCTCTTGAATGCAATAGCATGCATTCGTATACTGAAATGCTTCGTGTATTACAGTTTACATATCTTTCTTCTTAGTATAGATCTTGTCATTGCAGTCTCTCTCATTGTATATATTCCGAGAGATAAGGGTTTCCTTTTCGTGCTAGCCATTCAATTGGCTAACCAGCATTGGTCGGCTGGACACAAAGGCCTCACTCACACACCTGCTGGTCGTATTCCTTCGGGTTTACACCGGATACGTGGTGTGTGAGTGGAACTGCAAGTGGTTCAGTGCAAACCACTTGCGGTGATGGTTTAAAGTGCAGGCGTCCTTTGGCTTCGGTAGCTGTGACAGTCTAATCCGTTTCGGATGCTGACAACCACCGTTGTTCTCCAAGCTTGATTTTATAACAAATTCAACGCTGTATCATTCGTAATGTGTATCCGTAAACAAAGATCGGGATCGCTAGTGACTAATTCTTGGATTCGCTTGAACTGAATGTTTGCATTTTCATATTACATACCTAAAGGTTAATGGTGGCAACAAGCCGGTTTATCCAACAGCATCACCATATAAATAGCATCCGCCATCCGAATGTCAAAGTTTGCAATTAATCACTCGTGCATGATCATGGTGTATGAAGGTAGGCATTACAGGCTAGGCCAACTGACGTTGTTTGATGTGTTGGTGAGAATGTAGTGAGATAGCTGAACTCAAAGCAGGATAGCATATTAGTTGGTTCGCCGCGAGCGGATGAGTATAGGGAAAGTAGAAAACAATAGAAGGCACTATAAGTGCAAGGTTGAAACGGAGTATTAAGAATACTTACCGATCGAAAATGTTCTGTATACATACATGCTGGTTACAGTCATCCTACCGCGAAACTGCCGCAGTGATGTATCGCGTAAATCTCACGATAGATATTAATGAAGCTCGTTTATTGCAATAAGTAGACCATGTAATTGTGGTATTTGTGAACATAGAAAACAGGTACAGTTGAGCACCAGTATTGTATTGTAGCAAAGAGAATAAGTGTACGACAGATACTGTAGGCGACAGATAGCAGGCATAGCCGTACGGTGAGACGTTAAACTGTACTCTGTCAAAATAAGTGTAAGCAGATTGAAACTTACTTGTCCAAACATACAGGCTAGCGCAAAGTTGTGGGCTATGGGCAGTGAACTAGTGTAAACGGGGACGTCGCATACACACACACACACACACGCACACGCTGTCTGCATAGCACACACCTAAACGAATACAGTAAGCATTGCCCAGTATTTCTACTCATAACATCCGGACTTTAGTAGCTTTGTTTCAACCAGCATTGTGACCGCGACAACATTGCGTGACAGAGTAAGTATGCTACGCAACTGTGGTTTTTATAAGCCATGTCCATTCACAGTGGAAACAGGTCATGCATATCAAAACAACCAAGTGATTAGCTGACTAGCTACTCACCGCATGCGCATCTACCTACAAGTATCACCCATGTGATGAGTCGCGTGGCATGCCCAATATGCAATTCACATCGCCACGTTTTTAACAAGCCGCACACAAGCGCCTTAACACAGCTGAAGTGAGAAAAAATGTTAACGTGTACAAATGAGTTTGAATCTACAGCACATGGCTTTTCCTTTTTGTAGATAAAAAGAGTGCTGCATTACATTACAACAATTCAAAAAACAAACGAAAAAGAAAATTTAAACGCTGCATCAGAATGAAAGATGGCTGAATAATCCAGACAGCAATCAACAGAACTATGACTGTCATATGAATAAAACATACTTGCATTCATATTAACTTTGAGTTATGATTCTTGCAAGTGACTGGATGCTTAGTGTCAGTGTATTATCGAGCCTCCCACGAACTGGGCTGTATGCGTTGTATATTGTATATTTGCAACAACTGAAATCGCGCACATAATTCTGCATATCGTTACGGTCCACACACCTGATGTCCTTGAAGTTTCGATTTTGTAACACAAAGACCTAAATGACCTTTTCTGAAGATATACGGAGAGTAGGATTTATGGCAGAACGAGAAGTGTGTCAAACTTACAACTTGTTCCTGGTGTAACACATGGATAGCTTCTTCAGCTCTAATGGATGTTGGGTTTTTATGCATAAAGACGGAACTATTTCATACTTGGTTTTAAAAAAAATAGGCAAACCAACAGTTGACGTCAAAACCGTCATATCTGAATGTACTATCCAGTTTCCACAGGTGTCATCCACAGAAGTATTGTGGTAACAATCGGATGTACTAGTCGGGCCCTGATTGCAGATTTTTTCATAGTTGGACAGGACTGTAGAGTAATAGTCGGAGCACTGGTCAGTCCAGAGTCATATTTGTTGGGTTAGAGTTATGTCCCGAAACTAAACGCGGAACTGGACCAAGCACAGTAAACTTGTGATGTCACAATCAAGCATGTACTTGCAAAGAGAAACATGACAAACCATTAAAAATCATAAATTCGCAAAACCAGTCCTTGGAGGAAAGGGTTCGGTTATTGACTGTGTTGTAGGAGTTGTGATTAAGAAAGTTCATAGAGATTGAACATCACCCACAGTTGATCATAGCTGTCGCATCTCCATAGAATTTCCAGGTGGCTCCTTTCAAAAAGAAACATTAGACTGGAGTTAGATGACGTCAGTTACGCATATCCTTACCAATACTCTCCAACCTGTTTGCGAACTCTGTGATTTCTACTTGAACAGACTTCCTACTCGAGAGGACATCGGTTGCAATTAGCGGGATATTTACTGTGATTCCACGTGAGGCGATCGGGCAACCTAAACAATCCTCACAAGAGAATGTGGTTGCGCGGTTATCTACGATTATTCAGTCATGCTCAATGTGAGGTCAGTAGCGCAGTGGTCAACGCGGTTACCTCATGAAAGCGTAACCGGAGTTCTAGTCTATGTCATGGCAAGGATATTCACTACTGACGATCTCTAATGAGAGCGAGACTCGAGTCTAGTGTTTCTTTTTGAAAGAGGCCGACTAGAAAGTCTGTGGAAATGTGACAGCTGTGATTAATTGTGAGTAATGTTAGATGTACATGAAAACCAAAATTCCCTACCACTCATCACTAGGAAATTTATTGCAAAACACGGTTCAGAGTAAGGGACTGGTCAAGAAGATTAGACATCTGCTTCTAGTAGACTATGTTGGGGTGCTGACCGGAAGCGAGGGATTCTCAGTTGATTCTCAAATACACAGATATACCATGTGATAACATACTGACTGTTCCCGAATGTACGATTCGGCGATGCAAATGGCATATCCACCATGCTTGAAAGCTGGTATAATGGCCAAGATCATGCTATGGTAGTAATGCCAGCGGACTAAATGAATCATTGAGACTTAGTCTCCAAACTGAGCGCCACAACTATACTGGTGTCTAGGTGTGGTTGTTTCCGCCTGAAAAAGGTATATCTTGAAGTGCCTACCACTGCTGTGGTCAGTCAGACAAATTCAGGAGGAATGCCGGGAACAGAACCAGCCTCTGCATGCCCAGTTCATGGAACTCACCAAGGCCTTCAATTCCGTTAGCCGCGAGGCGTTGTGGACGGTGCCTGATAAGTTTGGATGTCCAGGTAAGTTCGTCACTTTGAATAGGTTGTTGCATGTGGCCATGAAGGTGAAGGTACGTACATGTTGATTGACTTTTGATAATTTTGACATTGTAACTGGCATGCAGCGAGGTTGCGTTCTAGCTCCAGCCTTATTTGGTTTGTATTTGACGGCCATACTAACAGTTGATTTTCAGGAATTTAGGGAGGATGGCGTTGAGGTAGAGTACCGGATGGATAGATGCCCACTGAATATGTGACGTCTCGGCGCCCAAACTCGGTTACATACCTCAACGATACACACGCTTTTGTTCGCAGATGACAACGTATTATTGTCACACATTAAAGGAGAACTGCAACGCTTGGTGACGATGTTTGCGTCCGCGGCATCCAAATTCGGATTGAGCATCAACACAAGTAAGATGTTTTTCTTCTTTGAGCCTTCTCCTGATGGAGGTACCGTCTATGCACCTACACCCTAAATTTGCTTTAGTGGAGCCATTGTCGGTAACTGCAAAATTTTACTAATTGAGTAGCAATCTGTCAACAGATTTGTCTGCGGACCGCGAATTATAGGCTGCTGTTGCGAAGGTTAGTGTTACTTTCGGCCATATTGAAGTACCACACCTTGAAAATGGTCACTAGGCTTTGTGTCTACTGCTCAGTGGTACTGTTTGTACTGCTGTACGGCAGTGAAACGTAGATATTGCAGCAGCGGAACGTGCGCTATCTGAACCGTTTCCATTTGCAGTGTCTAAGATTCATCTTGGGTATTCGTTGATCGGACATGGTTCCGAACACTGAGGTACTGCGACCTGTGGACATGAACGGGATTGAAGCAGTGCTGATGCTGAATCTGCTTCGTTGACTGGGTCACGCTGGTCGGATAGGTGACGACCGTATTCCAAAGCAGCTGCTGTATGGACAACTGAAATCAGGTGAGCAAAATTCTGGTGATCAAAATCAGAGGTGGCAGGATGTTATCCAGGTAAATGTTTTGCTTTGAAATATTGATTTTGGATAGTGGGAGGACTAGAAGTTGAAACGGACAGGCGTCCACAAATTCAATGAGCAGGTATTGGATGACCCTGAAAGAAAGCGCGCGGTAGGCAAGGGAACACACGGTGCCATAGATTGTGGTGACATGACTGTATGGCAATGCGATGTGTGCGGCCGCGAATGTGCTGGCCGCTTGGGATGAGTAAGTCATCAGCGTACTCATAGTGCACCATCAACGAAGAGATGACGAGCACGTTAGGCTTAGACAGGTCATGTCAGTATATCCATTCTATATTTGTTAACCGATTGTATCGACTAATACCATGGTCGTTTGACAACTACTTCTCTCCTCTTTTCATAAACTTGGGTGTCTGCAGTCTACTATCTATTCTTTTCTTGAGCTTTGTTGGTGTACTGTATGATGAATGGTTTGCCTGTTTATTTCGTAATCCAATCTGAATTTTGTTTTCCATTCTTATCCTCTCTGGAATGCAGTAACGTGTTTTCGTATACTGGAGTGCCTCCTGTATCATACTTTTACATATCTCTCTTCTCAATGTATATCTTGCTATTGCAGTCTTTCTCTGTTTATTTTCCGAGGGATAGGTGTTTCCTTTTCATGCTAGCCATTCAATTGGCTAACCAGCATTGGTCAGCTGGACACAAAGGCCTCACTCACACACCTGCTGGTCATATTCCTTCGGGTTTACACCAGATACGTGGTGTGTGTATGTGTGGAATCTCAAGTGGTGCCGAACAAGCTACTTGGGGTGATTGTTGAGCGCAGGCCTCTTTTGGCCTTAGTCATTGTGACAGGCTAATTCGTTTTGGATGTTGCTAACCAAGTAGTCGGTGCACTGAACCACCTCCTCGTGGTCTCGACTTGCTGAGCGTTCAGTAAGTTCAGATAAGGTCAACCACTCTACCTGGTTTCAACGCACTGGATAATTTCGAGCAAGAAAATGATATTGCCGTTAGCGTTTCCCAGACGGCGTCTACCAGTATACAAGATAGGCGAGGGGAACACATCTGTCCAGAGTGTCTCCATATATGTAAGTCGAACGCTGATTTGTTTGTATGTGCTCGTATGCATCGACACACAGAGATGGTGCTAAACAGAAGGTAGGTATTCAGTCCCCTCTTATCGTTTAATGTACCAAATGTGAACACAGCTTTCCGACCAAAATCAGTCTCAGTCGACACAGGAGGCATGCGCATTCCGTCGAACGCAATCGTCAGAAGTCCGGGTGCATGAAAGAATCCAAGTCATACTGTTCTCAGCAAAAACCGGCTTCTCTTATTAGACTTGCCGATGAGCTGGTCCCGTCGTACTCCACCTGATGCGAAGTTCGTCACCAGGTCCTATCACATTTCCCAGACCGTACACTGGAAACCATCAGCACACGTCCATATGCTGTGAATTGTCAGAAAACTACTACCTCCACTGCCAATCCAACCACCGTTTCTCAGACTAAATGTTTGACAGATAAAATCAAAGACTCGCTGGAGTTTGCAGATGTGTTGGACAGAATCAATGGCAAGAATTCATGTATGCACTCTGTAAATATGTTGTTTCTCTTTGCCAGTGTCCCCTGAGAGAAACCATTGACTTTATGTGGCAATTGGTTGTCTTGAGAAATATCCTTCTTCAAACCGGTTATCTGAAATCTTTAAACCTACCATATGTGGAGAACTTAAGTTTCAATCTGCAAAACATAACATACGGACAAAGTGACGACGTAGTGATAGATAGTCCATTAAGCTCAATATGTTCTTCAGGATCATCAAAGAAGGACACCTAACTGATATAATTTCAAAACCGTCTTACCAAAGACTTTATGTAGACGATATTTTGGTCTTTATGAACGATCGGAAGCAATTAGAACATTCTGTCGTGCGGCTTGACGATGTCCCCCCCCCAATCTCACGATGACATGTGACACAGAGGATAGTGAAATTGGTCATGGTAATCACACCAGTGACCGATGGATGAATAAGGCAACATTTATTGAAAGCCATTTGGTCTGGCCACTGTATTCACAGTTCACAGTTTCAAGCCAGTGAGAAAAAGCGTGATTTGGTGAGAACACTTCCCACCAAAACATGCCAAATCCGCACATCAGATTGTTTTGAGCAAGAACTAGAAATGCTGAAGACAAGTCTGGTAGTAGTTGGTACCCCCAACAGTTTTATTCAGCATCACAACGAAGTGAAACCCAAAACATGATTAATGATGTGTTCTTCAAGAAATTAGTTTATTTTGGGCCACTTATCAGAAGGGATATGGTGATGTTGCGTGCAACCTAACGATTTTTACGTTCGTTGATATGGACTTATAACATCGCCAAATTGTGGGTCCCTATTCAGACACACAGGTTACCTGTGCCTTCACTCAAAAGTGATGAAACCTGGTGGCATCAAACCACACTGCGCATACCAATTCTCGTGCAACTTCGGCGCAAGTTGCATAGACAGAACTGATGGAGAGACATGTACCTAAGTTGGTTCGAAAGCAAGACTTGCAACCGGACCCTGTATTTACAGTGAACCGTAAGGCCCCTGCCTCGTCTATCGGACGATACATACTGTCAACTGGCCACAACGTTGACTTGACCGCGATTTTCATCGTCATATTGTGCCACTACAAGCCACAGTTCCTAAAACCTGTCGAATTGGTCGCGATAAACTGGTTTAAACCCGTGTTGTGTGTAAAAACTATTACTTGTGAAACTTAGGCTGCCGCGAAACTAATTTGCATTGGGTGTCATTCACATCACGTGGGTAAATGTCTTTGATGTGTGTTGCTCAATTCTTTGTACATACCTCCAAGTATTGTTGACGTAAAATTGAAAGTTCTCCTTGTTGTTGGTTATCTGATACCTACGAGCCAATAAGAAATACCACCATCTTCCAAATTTTGTCTTCTAAATGTTTTGCTGAAATACCGTTGGTCACCGGTTCCTCAGCCAGTGAATTTACTCCTTTCTGTCTACCTGTTCCCTATTGATAACTTTGATGAGTCAGTTGATATCATCTAATATCAGAGAGTTTAATGTGTTATTGATAATACCATGGGGATCTGGCTTTACAGCCTGATTGGATAACGTTGGTCAGGGTTGATTTAACCTACCGTACAAAAATTCGAGGCAGAGGTTTATAACGCACAACCCGCACAGATAATGAACACGTCTCCCTATTACGCACTAAAGCACTGGAATTTGTTGCATACACACACACACACACGCACATGCTATCTAGTATGGGGATGAAGTTCGGAGAATATTGCTTGTTTTTATTAAGCTATTTTAGCCTGTCCCTCAACTGTTTGTCAGTGACCAAAAAAGCAAACTCGTTAGTTTGGTTATTCACCAGACTGTTTGGACGGTTTCACTCCAACTGTTTCACTGTCACGTTTGGTTGCTTAGCATGTCCCCCTATCTTCAGATAAATACCCAGGCTTTTCGTCCTTAATTCGTGCACCACCTCACTCCTCCTGAGAAGATACAAAGCAGAGATACAGCGCGAGTTACCATACTACCTCCTCTAATCTATCCAGTTAAGCTGCACACAACGCTGCAGTTCTGTATACGATATCGGTATATCAGGAGAGGGTGGAATCTGATATAAAGGCTGTAGAATCTGTCAGAATTCACGGTTATACACAGTCTATCGGAGCAACTATAAACTTCTTGATTCAGGGCAAGACAAGACGGAATGTTGATGGTTTACTCGGATAAAGCTGTTTTTTTTACATAAAGAAGTAATGATTCGTAAATTATACAACTTACAACCAAGTGAACTCTGAGCGCGGAATTTAACCGTCAGTAGGTATTAGTCAATAAAGCCTCAGCGTAGGCAGTTCAGTGAAGCGGTACACAATAAACAAAAAAGAGAGTTCAAGTTAGAGTTCGTAGTATCGATGCAGAATGAGTTACGCGGAATAATGTAAGAAATGTTCGGCCAATATTTAATGTAATCAATACATAGGGTTGTATTTATAGAACCAACAGTGCGACAGTTTGGCCAATGGAGTATGGTTATGGAAATAGTTGAGATTGACGTTGTACAGCCACTGGACCTGATTGGATATCCGGGGGGTAGAGTCGTTGGACCAAGTGCGGAGGTTCGATGGTTCGAGTCTTCCAGCGGACCCTCTTCGTCATCGTATTCTTAATTTCACTTGTAGTGATCCGAATGTAATTTTCATTGATTCTGACCAGAATCATCAAAGGCCCATCCATCAGTTCTAACATCTATGAAAAATATACTGGTGCCTAGAGAAAATAACTATATTTGGAGTATCTCACTGAAGTGATAACGTCATGCAGAGCGTCTGACTTGTAGTGAACGCTCTTCTGGCGTTCAGATGCTCCCAACTTGCAACAGCCTACAAGGGTCTGCAGTAACTCAGGCGCAGAGATGACACATACTTGGGTCACCAAACCCAGTATACAAATCACCGGATCTTCAGAATTATTTCTATTTAATGAAAATACACTCCACTTCTGTCTATTGAAGCTAGCCAGTTGCTTATATATACACTCTAACATTACTGACTATAGTCTTCTTAACGTGGCGCGTTACGGATGGTATTTTTAAAAGTTGAAGTGCATAACAGTCCACAGTCAATAGAAATTCTAACAAGATTGACTAGTATAACATCTGACACCATATCTTATCGAACGATCGGTTAAATGCCAACGATGTGGAAATCCTTCATCAGGTCGTGTGTTAGGCATTCCAATTTTCTGAGCGTATTAAAATGGTATGAATGAAAGTTTCATCTGACACCGACCAATTTTACTACTGAATGTGACGTCAATGCAAGTGATGCGTTTCGGTATGAAACAAACAAAATTGTAGACGGTATCGAGAGCTATACACTCAGTCGTAGTTGGCTAAGTTGGATTCGTTAAGGTTCTTCACCTGACTTGAGGTGTCGCGTCATCACTGTAGATGTCCTCAACCTGCACTAGTTGTCCGACAACTCAACGTCATAACGGTTGACATGAATCGCTTACTAACGCGTGGATGATTCAAACATGATCAGAATGCAAATAAACTATCTCTTTGTCTCATTGTGTGCCACTCTGTTCACTCCTTCGCGTAACCGAACGCCTCAATCAATCACATGTGCACGGTTCCGTTGAGTTTGACCGCCCGAATACACTTTATCGGTCACAGCAAGTATGATCGTGGTACCGCAGCACAATGCAGAAGAACTTTTAGTATAATAAGCCCAGTAAACCCTTTCTACAATACAATGACCAACAGAATTGTATCACAAACTTTTCCTGACAGGCAAAGTGTCGCCAACGTCGACGTTTGATTGACTTAATCTGGACTTCACAGACAAAGCTGATAAACAGGGGAGGGCAGACAGTACATATTTCATACACTCATTGAAAATCACTATCCACAGCAGTTTATTCATAAGACTATGCAATTTAGCGCGCAATGTCTGTTTGTATTTCAACGGTGATAGTGTCGCCGAGATGGTTAGTGTTGTAATTAATAAAACTTACTTCGCAGCCAAAAATACATGTTCAGTTTACCTCTACACCAGTATTGCACTCCCCGTTGACTGATATGTTGCCTGTTTATTCCGCCTTCATTTTTGTTTGGCATTTCACTTGTTCCTGTGAATCTGACTACATAGACTGCACAATACAGTGATTATCCGAACATATTCGGGGACATCAATTTATGTGGCCAATGTGAGGATTGATGAGGTCCTGTTCGTCTGCGGTTGCCGTGTACGTGATTGAGTCAAACCACTTGGTAACTCCGACCGATTCGTTCAGGCCGATCTATCGAATATGTGAAGTACACTCAAGCCAAATCAAAGATCGTGTGCTTGAAACCGCAGAATTTGCGCACAGTCATTAGATCTGAATTAGTTAGGATTAATCTGATGTGACTTGCGTCGAAATTCGAAGAACGATGCTTTGAAAAATGACCGACATTATTGTCATTGGTAAAGTGGTTCTTTCTTCCGGATTCTTCTTTTCGTGAGCAAATGACAGAAAAAAAGCAGTTGTTGATTTCTGACCACAGATGAGCTGACAAGAAGTGATGGATGCAATGGATTCACTGGAAGTGTAAAGGCCAGCTGAAACAAGATGGATTATGCACATCTTACTGTGTGTTCTACTGTTTCGGCCGGGGGCGGATAATGATTTCTTATGGGCATCACTAAAAGGCAATTATGGTGAAATGGAAACAACATGCTTTCGCATACAACTATACAAGCAAACACCCGACTGACAGCAGCAGCGAAAGGTTGAACGTTGCTAAAATCTGTTGGCAAGTTTTCCATGGCCAAGCTGTCTGAGACGTCAATTGGATGTTCTGAATGTGTGTATCAATTGTGTGGTTGAATTCGTTCACTGATTACCCATGTACAACAGCGAACGTGCATTACTTTTCGCCCAAATGTACATGCGCGGTACATGCATACTGCAAATTAGTCAAGGAAACAAATAGCCAAAATCAATTGACATATGCTGGCTGGCTTGAACTTGAACATGAAAACGATCATGCCCCGTAATCGCGCATGGTCCTACTTACGCATACGTTATTCTAGCCATACATCCTCTAAGTGACCTTCGCTGAAGGCCTATTATCATTCAACTGATCGATGTTCAAATAAACCTGATGTATCCGTCACCGATCAGCTTGACTATGAAAAAGTGAACGCAACCTGTGTGAATTCATTCTTGAAATGGCAGTTACCATCATAAGACGAACTCACTTCCCACACACATGGTCTTAGTAGGAGACCAGTGAGTTATTATCTTGATCATTGAAATGACACTTCTTCCAGGTCTATCCATTGTAGACTTAACTTGATTAGGTCTCTCAGGAGGTAACCGTACACAAGGTTTTCGAAGCAGTCTGAGCTTGTTGACACTTTCCATGCAGGTCGGATAAGTAAAGTACACAGGGCCGTTGTTTGCACAACTTTTCGGCAATTTACAAACTGTTCCTCATCGATGTAGCATATTCCGCCTACTTAGTAATTAGGCACTTTTAAATGTACTCTCGTCTTCTAAATCAAGCAAACAGCAGGCTGGTTCAAGTAGATTTGGCCCGATTCTGTGTATGAGTTAGTGAAATCCATTTTAAATTAAATTCCATCAACTTGAATTATTGATGAAATCGACGCGGTCAGTAAGTGAAAAAGGGGCAACTGTGCTGAAAAGATGAACCAGGAAGTCACGCTTAAGCAACTGTTATAATTTCGAAAATCAATGAATCGACACTACGGGACTCCTAAGAATGTAAACTTTTTGTAAAATGTCTCAAGCTGTCCGCCCCAAAACATACACCACACTGTGACCGGTTTCATTCTCGTATAGACTTGTCAGTTGTTTACAGTCTGAATGCGATTCAAACAAGGAGGCCGCCATGCCATATATTGTGAAACTTTAGAACACCAGCAATGAGCACTTATGAGGTCTGACGATCCTCATTAGGTAAACATATTCTTCTCACTTCGTCGAGCGGATTTGCTATGGGTAAAATGGCCTTCTTCTCAAGAATAAGTATTTACAGCGGAGAAATTGTATTTTTGGGCAGTATTGCATGCCTCATCTTGTCACACGAGTCTGCTCGTACAATATCTCGTTACCCCATCTCAGACATAGTAAGTGTGGTGAAAGTCTGTAAAATGTGGAGGACTGTATTCGAGACTGTACGGTTTAAGACCTTTAATCTGAAATAATGTCAATACTTTAAGTTCATCTAAGTGGAAAGCTAGACAATCCCACAGCTAACAGTCATATCGAGGTCTCAACTAACTCCATTGCACAGCTTGGTAGAGGGTATCGCTAAAATGGTAGACGGTGTTACTCACATAGCTCTATGGATGATGGAAGTCGGCAACGTGTGAATGTACAGGTTGCTGACAAGGAAAAGAAGGAGATGGCTGTTTCCAGGACAACCGTAACTTCAATTTTAAGCTACTTGTGCATAACTTGTACTCAGATACCTCTTCATTCAGATGTTTGATAGCTAGTTTGTACTGACCAAACCACAAATGCACGAAGTGATCACCATACTGGTCTGGTATTCATCTCCTGTAATGATGTTTTCAAAACCTCTTCTGGTCCGCAGGTTCAACCATTCAATCACTTTTTACATTCCTCACAAGATCCGATGTCTATAAAGTTGCAAGCCATTCCTGATTTGCGAGTCGCATGCCCGTTCCCAAGGACTCAGTACCGATGACGTCTACAGATGATGACCTACGACGTTTGACATTCATCAGTGTCTTTGTTTTACGTTCCGCAAGGGGAACCAAGTAAATTGGTTAGCTGGTCAAACCCGCGCTCCTTGCTACTCGATACATTCACACGTAGTTAATCTGTAAAATGTTTTATCAATTGCCACATTAACTATCTTCGTTACGCTTTCAGCAACATTACCACCACTGAAGAGTCGAGAAATACAAACAGACTTTTTGACCGCAGTTTATGGTGCTAAGTAGTATACTCTTATGAATAAACTGATGCGGATAGCCATTTTCAATGAGTGTACTAAGTCTGAACTGTCTAGTAACCGGTCAGTGTTGTATAATTCATTTGCATATGAAAATGTTATTGTACCGTGCCAGAGAGCCAGTTGTCTTCAAGGTCGACAGTCCAATGATACTAAGTATTATCGTTTACATATACTGTTTTTATGTGTTTACTGGTAATTATGTTCAGTCAGATTTCAGTCTTCTCGTCACCGCTATTTCAGCGGTCTTGATGTCGTTCGTTCCTGGATGGAGAATTCATGAGGATTTTGTTGTCTAGTGCTTCAGTCGTACTCAGGTGAACAAGCACCGCTGTAAAGTAATCGAACCTCGTTAATAGCAGTACCCCTCTCTGATTCCTGTTATATGACGTTATTTTGGAGCAGTCACTGAAATAAGCAAAAGTCTAAGCAAAATCTCTCTTTCAAGTAGTATCTTCAATTGTCACACATGATGAGCTGCATACGTAATTGTAAACTTTAATATACAAAATAAATATCTGTACAAGAAGTGAACGATAGAATTTACCACTAGTGACCAAAATGAATAAGGTATCATACCATTCACTAGTGTGTAGCAGCATTGTTGATATGTCCTTCATTTTACGCGTTTGACGTTAATGCCATTTGAATATTGTGCCACGATATAATCGATGACAGTCACTCATACGAAAACTGCCCTAACGGACTCACTTTGAAGAAAACCTAAGTATAGATTGAACATCACCCACAATTGATCGCAGCTGTCGCATTCCCATAGACTTTCCAGTCGGCCCCTTTCG
>JTDE01000224.1:201055-230858 GCA_014338405.1 Paragonimus skrjabini miyazakii | reverse complement strand
GTTGAAGTATCCAACCAAGGCATCAGCTTTCATACGCTTCAAATGTTTGGGCAACAGAATGTCCGAACCTGGAGCGGTGTATTCCGTGTTCTACAGGGTGTGCGATACTTCTCCAGTGATCGGGTCGACCAATGACCAGTCCGGAGGCAGAATAGAGCGAGATGGTTGTCTATTAACATGCGGAAGAGTCGATAGTACCTCGGACCAGTGTTCGTTGAAATTATCCGTGAGACCGCGGTTCATTTTGTAGACATTTCTCCAGCTGCCAGAAAAAACTGCAAACGCAGCATCTTTCTTACGCTGGTGGCATAGTGTTTGAATCGCTGCATAGTTAGCTCTCCGTGTCTGCTTCCTGGTCGCGTGGGTTCACACATTACCACGACCACGTCGTCAAGTTACCAGTCACCAGGTGTACGGAAAAGTTAGTGTGATGTGCCGTTGTGAAAATGCCTGCATGAAGACCGCGGAAAATTGCTGATAATTCATCACTGTGTAGGACTCCAGTTGGGTAATCGCTGTTTGGATCAAACAGGTAAACCACTCAGAGTGATCAGCAGTTTGGAACCCAATATCCGATGTCGTGTTAGTCTGCGAGATGGTGGTTGGATCGGTAACGGGGACGGTATTCCTCAGCCAGTTCAGTGCATACAGACGCGTCCGAACGCTTTCCAAAGTACGACCTGATAAATGCGACAGAAGCCGATGGTGAAGTTCGCGTCGAGTAGGGCACGACGGGGCCAGTGCATCGGCACATCTGATAAGAGAAACCGATTCTTGCTGAAAACAATTAGATCCGGCGGTTTTCATGGATATGAGTTTGTCACAGTTGCGTTCGACGGGATGTGCCTGCCTTCTTTGTTGATTGAGACCAATTTTTATGCGAAAGCTGCAGTCACATTTGGCGAAGTCAAAGATTATGGCAGGCTGGGTTTCCACTTCCTGCTCTGGAGCATTTCTGCGTCGATGCATAAGAGTATGCGCCGACAAGCCGGCATTCGATTTGCAAATCTGGCCACATTCTGAACAGGTGTATTCCACTTGCCTATCTTTTGTACTGGTAATTGTCTGCACGGAGGTGCTGGCGGTAATTTCATTGTCTTAATCGAATGTAACCAGCACATTAAAACTAGGTAAAGTGGTTGGCCCTATCTGGAGTTGCTAAACTCTCAACCAGTCAAGGTTGGCACCAGGACCATCTAGTTGGCACCACGAGGAAGTGTTTCAGCGCGCTGTGCGTCCTCATTCCTGTATACACTTAGCTATCAGTTCAAGTATGTAACTGACGAGTTTAAGCAGTTTCTTGAGAGGCATTTAAATCACAGACCTAAAAGGTTTAGTCAGTATACTACAGTTGATTGCGAAAATGAATAATATACTATATATATAAAACACTAATGGAAAAAACATTTTTCAAATTTTAGCTGCATCTGGAGCGACCATAGAATGAAAACGCATGCAGTGCAGAGGCTGAAGGTCACCGGATGACATTCAAAACAACATCAACCAGAAATCTGCAAACGTTTGGCTTTCTCAAACATCAGTCAAAGGTAAAGATCATGAGGTGTGAAATAATATTTTTAGTCAACAGTTTTCCAACCAGTTTTACTCTCTCACGAACCGTTACAATTTGTATATAGCACACTGACATGAACTCAGCCGCACATATCTTGCGTTGATAGTAGAACATTCAACTTTCATTATGGTTTCAGTACGGTACATTCGATTGCACCGCATTGCTTTACAGTTAACTACATGAACCACTATTGCAAATCAACCATGTATCCATCTTAGTATCCGGATGGTTCATCGTTGAATTTTCATAAGATGCCCCCAATAACTCTTGAAGGCTAGGTTCTGTACAACCACATGAGTAACGCATAACCAGTAGACGGTAGAATGCCAACAAATCAGTAGCCAAACGAGGTGGTGTAACATTTTTGGAGGCACGAGATGCGGTACTAGACTTGTCAAGTCGAATCTCAGGTATGTCAGACCTGGTCTCAAACTAAATCAACCGCTATGAAATGTTTGTAAGCTGCTGACAAAAGAAATATACAAACCAAGCAATCATACTTGGTATCTTGGAAACCAATGTGACTAACAAAAATGTTATGTTAATAATGGCAATTTTTACAGTCAACTCCGTCAGACAATTACTGAATTCCGCATGATGCAATTAGTAGGGCGTGTACCTAAGTCCAAACGTGAAAGTTCTGAGCACTCCGAGTGGCTTCTAAGAACACCTGACAGAGCGCGAATTTTAACATTGAAGTAGCCGTGAGAAAAATGCAAGAAAAATCACTGGAGTGCAGCGTAGCATGAAATGCTTCTTGGTACATACAAGAATGGAGCATTTGCGCCCGTGGCAACCGTAACGTTCCGAGATTTGTACCGTACGCATATGAGTGGATTTGTTTGTCGTCATGTTGGTTTTCTGAATAAATAACCCTTGGGTCATCCGCGTTTTTGGTTCACAACACTAGTTCAAACCCCACGGAAGCCTAGATTATAAGTAAGTTGTATCTACCACGTCAAAGTGTACTAAACCTATAGAATCGACTGTTTTTTATGTAATCGACTAGAGACGGTAAATAAAATGTTTGCATTTCTTTGTCTTCATGCTGGCTTCATGAACTGGATACAGGGAACTCAATCGTTCCAGATTCCCAAAGGAATAAACAGTTTGAAGGACGAGTAGTGACTCCACAAGTTACTCACGAGACAACGGGAACAAAACTGACGGAACGAATTTTGCTGTACTGACTGTTGTGTTCCTATTTGGGTGCAATCAACATTAAGACATACAGGCTATAACAGCAGTGGAGAGAACCCACAACTCAAGACAAGCACATATTATATTGTCTCATTTACAAGCGGTAGCGTTATTTTTAAGTACTTGGACGAATGAGTCGTTGGTCATTGAAGACGCGATCAGTCAGAACTCAGCTTGAGTCTCAGCACGAGTGTTAGGCACACAGGCGACCCTGACGCGTATACAACACTGATTACAACAGTAGTCACTGTAATATTGATAGTGATAACGCCACAGGTTAAATATGAGTCAGTTGTTAAGTTCATTTAGTTCCAGGTGGCAGTTTTTAAAAGGATGATGTGTTTAGCTTAAAACTTTTTACTTGAGGAGTTATATCAGTCATTGTTGAAAATAGATTGTTTGAACTTGTATACAGATTCAATTTCAACGTCTTCAGTGTGTTAATCGAGATCACAAAGAGACAATTCTCACAGTTCGCTGTTGCGCACGATTTTCGTCTTTTGGTTCCACTCATAGATTCGGTTAGTTTAGGTTACACCATCCGAAGGAAGTACTGGTTCATGTGAGGTTGAGTTAAGGTGATTTTTGGGAACACTAACCTCACAGTGTTGTGCTTACTTCATAGTTCCATGCATTTGTATTAACATTCATCCGGAACTGTTAAGTCCACATATAACTTGATATAACCACAGTTGCATACGTTGTAACCGCAAAAGAAGCTTGACCAGCAAATCCGTTTATTGCACGAATTCCCGTACAGGTCATGTTAAACATGGGACCACGAACACGTACACACATTTGCACGGCTGACGTGCATTCACACACATTGGGTAGCAGTATGATGTCATTCGCCCTAGTGGCACTTTCCTCATAGTGCGCACACACCATCCCGATAGTCGCTTCTGGTCCGTCGTCTTCCTGGCGTTAAGGCTTGTCCTTTTGTTCCTGAAGTCGCTTGCGAGTAGTATACTACTCGCAAACGAAATTGTCTGTTATACAACAAATGGAAATGCATGTGGCTCCATTTTCAATATCTTTATGAAGTTCTTCAGTCTTATTCACTAGTACTACATTCACACCTTCTTTACGACGTGTTGATTAAACTGAATGCTTTGCAGCTCAATCACGTCTGGGTATGCTGTTTCTGTTATTGTTTCAACTCCACTGGAAACCCAATCAATTTGGCTGTATCTCTTCTGACTTGAAAGCAGTGAAAGAGAGAAGAAAAACATACATTCAGACGCTGTACTGTTGAAAAGCCGTTTTCCATAGTTTTTATAGACATAGTTGACAACGATTCGGGTAAGTGTTCACCTAAATACTTGAAGAACATACTTTACATATACGAAAACGAAAGCACAGAAGCACTCACTATTCACAAGTTTACCACGAAGTTGTTTGGCTGTCGTTTTATCCTTTAGTCCTAATACTCTTGACACAAGTGAGTGCATCCATGTGACACGTTGGACATGAATATGATAGTCTAAATGAACCATGTGTGCTGATCATCGAGATCTGAGAGAATGAATTAAAAATTACGCACAAATTAGTATACTAGAATACGTAGTACAACTAATCCCGGTCCAGTTCAAATTTTGTAACCTGCTTATAATACTATTCAACAAATAGAAACAGCCACCTTTTTCTCATTGAAAAATAAACACTGTAGCTTGTGCGAAATATAGTGATTGACCAAACAGATGGGTCCACACATAATACAAGTGAAAACTTCCGAATTCATTACCGTGATCAAAGATAGCAGGGTCTTGGAGGCTGACAATGACATTTAAATGCTACATGAACAGAACAATCAAGAGAAACCAAAGTATAAACTGAAAGGAAGAAAACAGTAGGATTTAAGTTTCAAATCCCCCTTATCTCTAATTAAAAACAATTACACCCAGGGTGCATACACCTTGCGACCAAGCAACCGAGTTGAAAGCGACTTTTCTGCCGTGTGCATTGTCTGGATAAATGAACTGATATAATTTCATAGATAGATGATTGCAATCATGCAACTGACCCTGTTTGGGTGCCGTTAGGTGTCAGTCAAGAGGATCCCTCTCAGGAATACACACACGATCTGCCCTACCATCCAGTCTTAACGAAGTCATTCTCGTGGTCTTACTAATGTGTGAGGTAGAAAGTTTTCAAGAATCAAACAAGGATAATTATCATGTGTTAGTTAACGCAGTTAGAACAATCAAAGTTATTGTACACAGTTCGGAAACAGAAACACTGATCTTGGGGTAACTGAACTGTCGTCAATACAATGGTTTGGTTGCTGTACGAATGTAATTTGTTAGACAAATATTGTTACCCCGGGGCTATTCAAAAAATCGGATTTGTATTCGATTTAAACACACTGTATCAAAATGAAAATTCAATCGTTACAATAAGCAATTCATTTGACTACATATGAATGAGATAACGTTTTGTTAAAGTCTAGCAACATGACCACGTTGCACAATCATATTCTCAAAATGCATCTACCCCCATATGTAAAGGGAGCTCATGGAAAGTGCCAGAAATATACTTAGTATGAAATGTTTTTTTAATAAGGAGATTTATGTGTACATTCGATAATGACGTTGAGCATGGGTGTGAGAAACTAAACCACTTCCGTATGTTCCTTGTGAACTTCAGTAAACAGACACGAATAACTGGTAGTCAAAGCTTCGAACCACACATGAGTACAGACTACGTTAATCAACTAGTAAACTTGCTGGAATGAATGTCCCAATGTGTACAAGTTAAATACTAATCATAGTCAGCTGACTTTTGACGCAAAATTTATTCATTTATAGAAAAAGATAGGTCCTATACCAACCGCTTCGGTTATTGATTTCTCGTTCAATAACGTGGTATTCATCACAAGTTTTTCATTGTTACTAACAGTTCTGTTTTGTCATACAAATCGTGCTAACAATCTTTACTTCGTCATCTTCAGTGCTTCACGAAAATTTGGATTTTACATAAGTATCTTGGAAATTCCGTTTATTATCTTCTTGTGCCCAGCATCCTCTTATGCAGATGACATGACTAAATTGTATTTGAACATTAGATTAGTTTGTAGAATTTCAGACCAATTTTTAACTACAGAACTTAAGTTACGAACATGGTTAAAAGTGTGATGTTCAGATGATTGGATGTAAAATAAGTGAGAACGGACAAAATAAGTGAAAGTTATAACAGATTACGGAAAGTTAGGCTAATCGAGTTACTTTTGTATGACGTTTTTCTGTAAGAAAAGTGGAACGTGTGAAACCGAAACGCCTTTTCTCTTCCGGAGCAAAAAATGTTCTACCATTATTTTTTCAGGTTGCAATCGAGTTCACGTTATTTATCTATAAAACTTGTTGGAAAGTGTTAACTGTACAATATATGATTATTCTGTAAACAAATTGAAGCCAACCACAGTTCGTCTTACAGTCATTATATCTTGATTTCATTCTCTTTTTCATCTTCCTTCACAGCTGCTGTCTTTGGTTAGAATGGACCGATCGGGCAAGGTTGTTGTGAAAGTCTAAAATAAACTTTAAATATTGTTTCGATTGCCTAAAGTTGAGAACCCGCGATGACTTCTATCTGATATACCTCATTAGAAAAGTTTAAAACAACGTTCGTTCACTGACAATTTATTTGACATAGTACCACTGCTCCGTATTTATACAGCCTGTTTGTTCTGTAAATTGTAATCCAGAAAATAAGCCACGCATGTCATCTAGGTTTTCTACATCACTCAATTGTTACGCTATCGAATTGTAGTCAGAAATGTTATCATGGACTCAACTGTAGGTTTTATCTTTGAAGCTAGGTTGGTTTTTTTTACAAATTCCTTGTAAGCCGTTCGCGTGATTTCTCATTTTTCGATAACTTCCTGTAAAGTGCGGTTGCGGGATCTGTAGGAAAATAATCGCCAGACGTTTCTCTTGCTTAAACGTTGTATTTGGCCCCTTTGTGTATAACTCTTTTTCAGTTTTGCAACTTAGCCATACTTACTCATTCGTATATATTGTTTCACTCGGTTGGAGGCCATGACGTAACCTGGTTTGTTTCCCAATGACGTGCTGCATCGGAGGTGAGCCTTTTCTGAGTTGTTCGCATTATGAACAGTCGATTTGTAATTTACGGCACATTTTTATTGATGACACTGATAGTTATGGTTGAAGTAAGTAGCCGATTGTTTTACACGTTTTATTGTTTGCAAAATAGTATCGTAGAACCTTTCATCAAATCTTGTTCTGAATTCGGTGGTCGTTCTTTCCCAACGCGTCGCTCGAAGACGGTTTGCTCATAACAGTACTCAGCTCGACGGTTTTGGAAATTGAAATATGTTACTGAACAATTCGGCCACATCCTTCAAGAATGCTATAACGCTGAAAGGCTCCGATAGATATGTCAGAGGAGAGGCATGTCCCACAATTTGATGGCACAGGTATTCGTTCTAGCTCTGATAGGCTTGTCTTCGAATATTGGGGTTAATGGAAGAAGTAAATTCTGTACTCAGTTTACCTTTACGATCCCTAAACTGAAGTGGTAACATTTAGCCAGAGAGTTGGAATGGGGGAAGGCTTTAATACAAGTCAGAGAGCAAGTGGTTGCAGCCAGACAACAGCCTGAGAAGTCCAAATGTGTGTCGGTTTATTTAGGGTCAGAGCAACATCAGAGACGGTCGTTGTTTGAACCACAGCATTTTACAAGTCTGTGCGAAGCAGTAGGTACTGGATAGTAAGAATGAAGTCCTTCCTACTCCTTGTAAATTTCTGTTTGTCCATGAAGGTTTTGTAACGAAATCCTCCCCATCACCTACGCTGAATTTCACTGATTTACCAAATATCTAGTTGACTTATTTTAACGGTGATTTAATTAGTCACTGCAAGTTCACGAAGCAATTTGATTATTGTGCTGAAATTGAAGTGGTAGACTACCACCTCATTGGTAAAGAGGAGCTCGTAAGGTAACTGAAAACTCTATAATGATGTCACCATCAATGGCATAATGTTAAGCTATGCCAATATCCTGTAGCTACCAACAAAGGCGCAACACTGCAATTTCAGTCATATTTATATTGCAAACTTCCACACACGCCTTCGATAAAGTGTAGATGGACCTCTGTTAGGAGGCATATCTCCTAACGTAACAGCCAAGACGCACGACGTCACATCGATCGGCCGGCCCGGCTTTGATGATATGGTCGTGGGTGGCGGTATGGCTCCACTCAGCCAATGCGATTGCAGGTGTACGGTCGAACGCCTGTGCGCTATCTGGACTGTGTTTACTCGCATTTCTGGTGTCCTACGTAACGTGATTTGCTCTGACACCTAGACTGCCATATATGACTGTTTCATCTGATTCGCTTTGTCTGTCGGCCATTTATGGCAATCGTTTCGTTCTGTAAATTCAGAGCTTCTGTGGTTTATTTTTGTCTCGCTCTTCCAATAAGTGATGTTGCCGCATGTCTTCTCATTTCTCAGTTTTGGGTCGAGCGGCTGAGCGCATAACCAAGGCGATGATCCAATAACTTCTGATCCTTCTGCAACCATTCTTACACGTGAATGCTTCCGAACTGTCTGGTTTCAATGGAACTCTTGTTCAAGGTCACAGGCGACTGATAGCATGAGAAACTATCGTGTAAAGAGACATTCGGTTGTTCTTCTCTCATTCGTACACCAGATGTTTGTAACATTTCCTAAAAATCATAAAATTAGTCCAGTACGTTCTTTATGCACAATAGCATTCCGCATCACATTGTTTGTAAGTGTGAAGATTTATGGGCAATTCCAGTCGACGAAACTGACTTCTGATGTTTTGCGATAAAGCATGACAAAGACCAACGGCTGCAGTCTATTCGATTTTTCACTCAGTTATTCTTCCCCAGTCTTCGAACTTAAGTTCAAGCAAGATATAGACCTACATACACACAACGTATACACACACAAGGACAAGTTGCTTTCGAAGTCCTTCAACTGTGCAAGAAACCAACAGACATACGGGATAAACCAGAGGTAGAAAATTGTGCGGTGGCTACAAACGTTTGTGACTAGACACAAAGCAGGCAGAAGTGCACATTTCCATGGAAGATTTTATCAAAAGGAAACCGCGTACGCTGAAGAGACGGATGACAGTTAGGAGAGATGAGGTTGAAAGGAGAGGCGTAGTGAAAAAAATAGCTGGTTCCAGTAAAAATGATAAAGAAAGCCGAACGTGGTGTTATAAGCAAGGAGGATATTAAATTATTGATCTGCAATACGAAAGCATTTCCAACGACCCACAGTTACCACTAAACGTGTCCTACAATTTCAAATTTTTTCCGGCCGGATGTCAAATTCTCCGAGGTGTACTACATCCGCAAATTGACGAGCGTCAGTGTAAACGAGCGACAAATGTTGCCAATGGAAACATTCAAAGACGCTGCCCCAGTTAACATCTCAGTGACCAAGGGTTTGTACACGTGACTTTGAGAAAATCACATATGTGCGTAAGTGTGGCACAAGATGCTTGATGCGTTGTTAAAGTCGATATTAACAGTTGAGCAAAGTTTGTTTCCAGCAAGCTTTTGTGATTGATGTGGATATACTTTTGAACGGGACGATCACTTAAACTACACAGAACCGTTGATCCGTTGAGACTATTCTCGTTGGCTATTTAATCTGTCTGGTTCCATCAACAGAACCGTCAGCTTCGACTCTGTAATCAGATTAACACAGGCGATGATTCATCGCAAGCCAACATCAAAACACAAATTAACCATCTCCGAGCAATGAACACTTAATGGCAATAGGTTATGTGGTTGATCCCGCCACTCTGTTTATAGCCCCATTACACCACCGCGACCGCAAGACATGGATGTTTTCGGAAGCGTTGCTAATCAAACGTCACAAGCTGGCACTCTGTTGACAAAAGTTATCGATACACTCAAGCTGTCTGCGGTGACAAAAAAACGTTTATCCCACCTTTATATGCACCCACGTGACGTTCGTCCGTTTCACTGTTTTGTCACGGTACCCTAACCCTGTGTAGCTGAAAGTTTTACGCAGTCCATTGAAAAGACCAAGTGAATAGCATGTACCTCGCTGTATATATCTTCCTACCGTCTTGTTGAACTGGATAACGTTAAGTCATTGTGTAGGTTTTATTGATCATACGAAATTTTAATCTTTTCTGTTAAGTTTACTGTACTTCCAAAATTATACTGTGTCTGTTTCATTTGAAACACGGTTTATTTAAAATAAATCACCGACAACTACATGTTTCTAAGGTTTTCTGTTTTACCACTCAATGAGGACATGTAATAGCAGTTCTGTGAAGTGTGGGTAGCTTGTGACGAGCTGGAAATACAGTGGAACAGAAAAGCATGTATTACATACCTGCCATCTGCACGTGTCAGATAACCCAAAGTCGTGAGTCAAGAACACAGAGTGTCCAAGGACAGTTTATTCGAAAAATATATACAAGCGGTATATTCTTCAGTACAAACACTCGCATGCATATAAAAATATCTCGAGGACTCCAGAGATGCCGACGCCATGTTCACGTACAAGAAATATTTCGTGCCGGACAATAATTCCATGCTTTTTTGTATTTCCTCCCAGTTACTTCACAGCCTAAATATGTGCCTCTATCTGACTACCCTCGAGTATTATATTTTGATCATCCGTGCCTACTGCACTTACATTCGCAAAGGTTTTTCTAGGTGCAGAAACATTTGCGCAGTGATTTGGATGCCGGCCTTGGTGATGCTGACACTACTGATGTAGTACTGCAAGCCGGCCGTTATAACTCTGAATGCCCGTAATAATTGCTGACAACGTGGAGGCACAGGAAGCAGCGTTCCTCCGAAGTACGGGTTCCAACCACAGTCCTGTAAAAGGAAACAACAAAAACAAGCATGAGCCGAAGGTCCATTAAGCCACACACATGAATTACACAAACGAAAACCAAAATGGTGCCGATAACACGGCACCCGAGTTGTTACGAAATTCAAACTCAATCCGTGCGCGCTTGCTAGTTTCGATTACGCATTAAAATGCTATTTGCATAGGCGACCTCCGTGAACTCGATGTTGACTTTTCTTATTCTTTATTAAAATTGCCGGCCGCAACATTTCATTTCAACTTGCGGTCCTCCCCAGTTTGCTAGGAACCTCCTAGATCCAGGATCTGCTGTTCCCGTGTTCAGCCAGACTCTGTGATTAACTTTTGAACTAGATTCAAACACAGCACACCGACCAGATAACTTAGTGGCTGACTACTCCTTGACAATTCACACTTGTCAGGTTCTGGTTGATCGTCCTTCTCGCTCCCACTAACTTACGTGCATTCCTCCGTTGGTCTCCTCGTGAGCCAATTTCCTAATTGACTTGTAAGCGTGACACCTGTCCGTGCATTAAATCGAACGATGATTTCCTCGTTGTACTTTGTGGCGAAGAGCAGGAGGTCAACAGGATCATCAGAAAAATCTCTTCCCAACTTCCTCTTTTCACTGCCAAACACCCTTTGGTTGTGTAACTGTTTGTTTCTGTTGACCCGTTTGATTTGATACGGAATGCTGTTGTGTGAGCTTTCTTGGTTCCCATGTACTTCAAACAGTTCCGGACCACCTTAATTTCCAATAAGTGGTTTCGATCACTCAATAAACATTGTGACCCTACATGTTCTGCAGCGATGTGCTTCACTACAAGTCTGCACACAGTGATTGCAGGCTGATCGAGCATAGCGGCTTTTTCAGTACATCTTGGAAAATGTTTCGTTGTGATGACAGTGTACTGGTTTCCGTGAAGCGGTTAATAGAAAGGGGACTATCAGGTCCGCCGACCATAATTCTGAAATATTTTAACTAGGACAGATTGAGATGGATATTGATTCAAGTGATCAGTTCCTTTCAGTAGTAGACATCATTATCATGTCAGCACATGCTTGTGAACACGATATTTCATTCCGAGAACACAGGTCCTTTGTTTCAGCACTCCATATGCTCGGTGGCATCCGTATTGAGCCAACCGATGACGCTCCTTCACAAGTATCGCTCTCAAATTCCCCGATATTACTGGGATGAATACTTCTTCCCACCGATGATGCGTTGAAATTCCATCGCTATTCGACAACAATTCAGTCCGATACACCGCGACAGCTTTCATGTCTGGATGTCCTTCGCCTTCTGAGTGTTGTCTTGCGGATATAAGCCAGCCAGCCACCTACCGGATAGGTGTAGCCATCTTATGTGCTGCTTGTAACTTTCTAGGATAATTACCTAGTTAGCTGCTGCCATATCTAACGACGTCCTTGTAGACCTCACTCACGTACTGCGCTCCGGACAGTATTTCAAGAATATAACTCTCTTGTTCACGTCCACGGCAGACTGTTGCTTCATACCCTTCCAGTCGGAAGACCGAAGAAGCGAGCGTGCCTCAGGGATCTTTCGCTGAGTCAAACCAATTCAAGAGTTCGTAGTCAGTCACCATACAAACACTTCGGCCCAGCAACTATGGCTTTCACTAATCCAAGACCCACACTATCGCCAAACACACGTTTGCCGTTACTGTTCTGCAGGCGTTAGTATCTGACTGGCTTGTCCAACAATTCCGCCTCCTTGCTTCAGCTCGGCTTAATCTCTCCATCATCTGCAACTGTTGCGACAACGAAGCCTTTTCCATTCCCTCACAATTTCAGAGTCAGTTGTTGGACCTTAGCAAAAGCTTGATCGGCCCCTTCTGACTAGTGCAACCAACAGTTTTTCCTAAATATTTCATATAAGGGACTTGCGTAGTTACTTGAGCTTTTAATGCGGCAGAAGTATAACCCAACGCTACCAAGAACCTGTTACAGTCTTCACTTTGATGCTACCACCGTAGCAGCTGCAGTGGTCATCATCTTCTCAAGCAGTGTTTGAAACTTGCCCTGCCCGACCATGTGACAAGGCACAACCATTCTTCATTTCTCTAGGTGTTACCTCGGCTTACTGATCCGTAAGCCGGCTTGTTCAATCGTCTCTAACACGGTTGAAGCATGCATTAAATGTTCTGCCTCACCAACGTTGTGGATAATGATATCCTGTCGACCGACAATGGCAGTGAATAACTTTTTCAGTGTCCGATCCTAAAAGGGGCACCGGACAGTCCAAATGGCACACGTTTGTAGCGATACTGTCTTTCCCTCACAGTGGAAACCGTTTTACCACGATCCAGTTGTTTGATTTGAACTTTTCCATATCCAGACAACAAGTCCAATACCATGAATTTTCTGATTTTCTGTAAGTCATTGAAGGTTTCTGACAGTGTCAGGATGGTTACTACTCTAATAGCTGTAATCCCATCGAGCCGTCTGAAATCGACACAAAATCAAAATCTCTCATTGGGCTTCTTTGCCAACAAGACGGTAGAAATGAATAGGCTATCATCCTCTTCGATGATTTCATGTTTCAGCATATCCCTCACTTGCCATTCAGTTCACTACTGCAGGTGCACTGGAATCCTTCTGGGACCGAATAACTAAAATCGCTTTGGGTGGACGGAAATTTCATGTTCAATCCCTGTCACAATAGGCCTACAAGTCTTCGTCCGTAGTGGACAATTTTCGGAATTTGTGTACTACTCAATTCAGTTGCAGGATGTCAAATAATGAAACAAATTTAGGTGTGTTTTCTTTAGTTTGCCCAAGCTTCGTTTCGCGCTTTTCTACTAAAAGAACCATGCCCAAGCGCGTAACGAGACTATCATTGTTCAGACGTAGTGGCAATTGTAATCTGATGTATGTCGGGGAAAATGATAGAAACCTGTTCAATTAAATGATCACCGATTCGAAAACCATATTTCGCCGCGTCATTAACTTTGAAAGTATATGCACCCACTGTTCGAACTACGATTGCACACGGCCAACTTTGGCCCATTCAATAAAATCGCCCCCCCCCCACATGTAAATCAAGCAGTACACCAAGCTTCTACTTACTTCTAGTTTAGCCTGATCTTTCGTCTTGTCGATCACAGTTATTACCAGACTTTTCTTTTGAAACAAAAACAGTCAAATAAATGTTTAGCTGCCTACCGCTTTTTCTTGTCTTATGCACAAAATTTCCACCAGTGTCTAAAACCATAGCATGTATTGTTAAGATTTCGTTCCATCCCCTCCTCCACCCTCATAACCATCACATTCTGAGTCAGGTTTCCATTGCTACTCATCCAATTCACTTGATTCGCTTGCTTTTAACTCGTTGACCAACAGAGAGCTTTCCGCCAACACTCGACCAGCCGTTTCATCCATTTCATCCAAAGTCGTGAGACGTGTGATAACAGCAACCTTGAGTTACTCCTGGACTGCTGATGGCACTCCCACTGTGAACTGATAAATCAGCATGCATCCTTCTGAATACCTGTTGTAATCCGACTAGGCATGGCGTAAACGATAGCGTCGTGTCTGCGGTTACGAGGACGCCCCTTAACTGTCCCATGGCCTCCTGGCAGTCGGAAAGGCTGTCGAACTCGGCCATGAGCACTTTCTTCACGATGGCCTACATAAGCTTCACAGGAAGCCTCGACGGTGCCTTTGCCTTGTCCTTGACGAGTATTTGCAAAGCCGCCAACTTCGGCCAGTCAGGCTTGATTCCGAACCGTTCTATCACTTCCTTGAACGCCTCCAGAAAGCTCCAGACATAACCATTTTCGAGTGATTGAGGCTACGAAACCCTCATTCTCAATACTGATCGCAGCACCAACTGATGTAAGCCAAGAACGCGGGTGGAACAAGAATCGTTTATTCGGAAAAACCGGCCTATGTGGTTTAGGCTTCAAAACTGCCTCGAACACAAATATTCATTTGCACATAACTACTTGGTTGCAAACACCAAGTTTATATTCGGAAAACACCATTTCGTTCACTATAATGTTCATTCAAGTATTTTCTCCGGTCACTGCAGTATCTAAGTGTGTGCCTCCATCTGATTACTCACAATTACTATAGAGTGATCATTCATCAGCATTGTTCTACAAAATGTCAGAATATGAGGTTCTCGAGCGACTATCTAATGCCATCTATCAACGCGCCATTCTAAAAGTTTCCACTAACTTGTTCAATTTGAATTCCGAAACAAAAGTGTTTAATATTTCCTAATATTCGATAGACAAACGCTTCCATGGATTCACAAACACAGTACCAAAAGTCTAGCCATCACAGCAGGTTTTACGTTATAATTCTGTAACAAGTAATTACCAATTGTGGCTCATAGAAACTATCTTGGATCCGAGATTAGCCAACCTGTGAGAACTCCGCCACACATCTGTGGCTTACGCTCCTCTCTGATTCACTTAGCTCGGTCGTTTGAGCTGCCCTAGAGCGGAGCTAACTACTGTTGTCAATGTCGAAGGCACGGCTAGCTAGCACGTGTGTGCTTGCGTACCGCTAGGGCTGGAGAACGTGCAGTGCTTGGCTTACGTGCCTCGATCAATCGGCCCATAACGCACAACCAAATTAATGGTGTTTTCATTATGCGTCGACCTGTTTCAAAGTCAAAATCAAGAAAAAGTGATGGAAGGCGTCTAAAATTCACAAATACAGACTAGAAACCGACAAGAGCGGAATAAACGTGCTGAACAGATTCTGAACACTGAGTAGTACAGTACGCAAACTCTTATGTTTTGTCCACGCACGCAAACGATGAGCACATGTCTGCGCGTCTGCTCCGTTTGCATGATCTCCAATTCGTGGTACACTAGTGTGCTTTAACCTTGCACTTGTCAATATTTGATTGGATTAGGTCATGTGACTTTCCTGATTGGACAAGTGAGCTCTGGCCTTCTTACGTCTGCTTGTTGCCATTGTACAGTCTACCATCTTTACACTACGACCTTGCCTACCTGGTGTCGCCTGCAGTTCCCACTGTACGACTGTCCTCCTAGCTACAATGTAATATTGTTGTTTAACTGTCACGGCTTTTTGGATTTACAAAATGCAAAGCAGATTAATTCACAGGATTCTGTTGAATGCATGTTCTCTTTACAGTGATAAATTATTCAAAACGTGGTATTAAGCTTGTTTCGAAACTCTCACATTAAACAGGATCCCTAGTCTAGTAGAATATCAGCAACATACCATTCAAAGGTAAAAATAGCATTTTCTTCAATAAGGCGCATTCGGTAAGTAAAATTGCGTGTATTGCAAATTTCACCTTGAAGCCATAGTTCTGTAAACGTTATGAAATGATGTTTAACAAAAATTATGCATTGTAGATTTTCTGTTACCATATTGTCGTGATTCTTTTCCGATGTATGTTGCCAGTTCTCTCTTAGACATCATAATCCTAGGTCAGTGAAGTCGTCCTCAGCTCTCTGTGGTGCATCATTACCGTTACGTTCTCTGATGGAAACTATTTAGCCACAATGGTCATGAGGTTTATTTGCCTGCAACAACGTTGCCGTTTCATGGTGTGTGTTGATGTCTAGCTGGAATACCATACAGTTCATTCTCCTGCTGACCAGTGCGATAACACCAGAAGTATTTAGAAGAGACTCAGTTGCGAAAAATCTGGATTTCGACTGGATTAGAATCAGCGACAGATACAACATGCCCAAACGCGGCAAATGCTCTATCAACAGAACTGCGAAACCACGCCGGAAGCTCAGAAACTTTGTATTTGGATATAGTTACCAACCCAACTAACTGTGTCCTACGGAATCCACCAAATAATCCAGCCGACTGACCACCCAAACAGTCAGTGTCACTTCTCGTCGGTGGCATTGACGGATTCCAGCATGAACTGATCGAGTAATCCTGCTTGAGCAGTCAATCGGTGGAGTGGGTTGGTAACTGGATCCAAATGTGAAATTTCTGAGCTTCCGGTGTGACTTCGCAGTTCAGCTGGTAGAGCATTTGCCGCGTTTGGGCATGTTGTTTCTGTCGCTGGTTCGAATCCAGCCGAAGTCCAGATTTTTCACAACTGGGTCTCTTCTAAATTATCACATCTGCCGAACTACTTATCAGTAATTGGCAGTGTTATTTCTTCTAGTCAGTGAACCATATCGGTATATGGATGACGTTCGCACAGTCGAGCTGACGTCACACCCATTGGTGACATTGGTAACCTAGACCAGCAAACGCGTAATTGAGTTTCGATAACCTCAAGCACGAGATACATTACCATGGTTATTGGACTATGCAATTTGGTTGATTTGCCCTCATGTATCTGCTTAATTTTTATGACTGCATGGATACAGCGTGAATATCAGAATGTATGACATTTTTTCTAGTGCACATGAACTGTGAAATGATAGGCACAACGAATTCTCATCTCCATAAGAAAACAAGTGAACTGAAGAAATTTTTATTTTCATGTTAAAATAGTTTATTTTTAATTGGTTGTAAATGTTAATTTGTAAACCTATTCTTTTATCCACAGTCACATTAGCCAAACAAATTTGGTAAGTTTAAACAAGTAACAATCAGACGATTTGTCATCAATTACTATAGTGAAGTCACAGAGTGAACTGTTAATGTTCATTGCGTCCAGTCCAGAACAGCAATTAATTTACAAGTCCAGTAGGAAAAGGAAATTCAGTCAGGTTAGAAAGCCATCGGAATTGTACGCCTATGTGTTTGCACACGCGCAACCACCCATATGAGCACGTACAATTTCTTGAACAAGAAAATGGTTTGCTCAGTCGAGATGATTAGTTACAGTGAAACAACAAAAATTACGGACCGATGGCGATGCGCTTGATCATAAATGCAGTAGCAGGTTCCGGTTGCTATTTGAAAATGGTAAATAAAACTAGGGATTAGCGAATGTGGTGGGGACATGGTTGATGAAAAAAAGGTCCACAGAATTTTGTTCTCCGTTGTTGCAAATTCTGATTACTTGCACAGCAAAGCAGAACACTTTTGATTCGCCTCTATTTAAGTGTGGATATAGTTCACCTCACTCTGTCCTCCGCAAGAGTCAATACCAATTTGAGGAATTGACTCTAACTGTAAACTAAATGCTGTTTGTGCAATGTGCATTCTACTTCACGCCAGTGACAGCTGATTACTTAGACTTTTGTTTTAACGTTTTTCCGATTAAAGGATAAATCTGTTTATCAAACCAACTCGACTGAAATTATTGGGGTCAAAGACTATGCGTAGCTGAATCTGCTCGGACAGAATTAACAGCTGGTTTGTTCTCACACCTCACTAGATAGCTGTTTGGACGCAAGACTACTAACGCTTTGCGTTGGAACATGCACAGAGAAATTAGATCATATAAAACAGGATCGTCTGGGAAAGCTGGAGAGGCTTAGGATTTTCGGTTATCATGTAAAATCGGATCAATAATGTAAATCCGTTCTTTTCCATATGATGTCTGCTACATTACTAAGTGAAGGCAGAGTGAAATTAAAGTTGATATCTTATGGATAACAATTTCTGTGTGTCAAAACAGCAAATTATGTAGTTCAGAGACATTCAAACGATTTCCACCTTATATACATAACAGTTCTGCAATGTAAAACTGCTCACAGTTTGGTCATACGTTGAATAGTGGTACCTAGGCATGGTTAGGTCTCAACCATGAGAAACATTAGTTCACAATGATTTTGTATATCGTCACAAATAAAGGACATTGGTGTCGTTTGTTTTCAATAAGTCGGCAACTTAGCTTGTGACAAGCACTTCACTCGCTGAACATTTTCTCGTTTTGACTTTTTGTCTAGTTGTCTATTATGCAACTAAAATTGCTATACATTAACGGTTTAACTCGGGATCTTAGGAATATATAGGTAAAATTCACAAAGTGTAGAAAAAACTGAAATCCTGAACGATTTGCACCCGTCCGGACTACACCAAATCAAGCGAGGAAAATTGTTTCAGTGGAGCGTAAAGTGATGAACTGGAAATGATGATCGCATATCTAGGGACAAAAGCACCACTCACTTCCAAAATCAAAACTGTTCGAACAAAATTAACATACTTCTATTTCTTGCTTCCACGTTTCAGCCGTCAAGTTCTTAGGTTAACTAGTACAGAAGTTAAAATTGCCAACTGCACCGGCTGGCAAACGATTCACTTGTATGCTTGCGGTCCCCCTCATAGCTTTTGTTTTTGACACATTATGGCTGTTCAGTTTGGAATCCAAACAGATTTTAGCGACCGGACAAAATCCAAATTGAATTTCCAAATCATGTGACCAGATTGACTACCGGGGTAGTCAAGTCGACAATATGCAATCGAGGCAATCCTAGAACGTGAACAAATTTCATCTGGGATTGCATAGTTAAAATCCGATCGGTCAGGCAGTGGCCACATATGAAATCTGACACGTTTTCATTGATGACAAATCCAGAGATAAATGGGTTGAAAATACAGTTTTGGTGCAACTCGGTGCGACTCAGTCAAAGCCAGAGTGACATTCAAAGTAGGTTTTACCTTGTTTGCAGTCAGCTGTAGAATTTGGTATTGCTGTAATCACCCAGGAAATTCGCCTGTTTGTACGAGTAAGGTAGCAGAAAATTACATATTTCCGTGATGTAGACTTACTGGCATTATATGAACGACCATTTTTGATTTCTCTCTTCACGTTATCTCTAACAAGGGCATTAAGATAAAAATGTACATTGTCAGCATGAATAAAACGCGGCGATAAATTTGACTTGATCCTAAAGAATGGAGGTTTAATAAGACTTGTCTGCGTACAAAGTACTCATTACAACCGGTTGTCCAAAATCTACTCAAATCTTTCAAGCCAGGCAACTTATACCGATGGTATCATTACGTTTTAAAAATCAAGGTCGTATAATTTGGGTAGAACTGTTGGACTGAGTCTAACTACTCACACGTTTAAGGTGCATTTTACTCAAGTGTATACACCAGGATCTGTCACAGGTATCGTTTGAAACACTGACGTCGCTGAGCACTAGCTGTTTCGGTAGCAATATGTTGCATATGCAGTACCAAACCAATGATTTTACTTGACCGCTTTCTAATTGATTGTGACTGACCTTGACAATCCGCCTGTCATGTATTTCATAACAGTCTCGATAAACTAGCGGACAATCAAGCTCACTTTGTGTTTTGTTGCCATTTCACAGAAAACAACGTTGTTCCCAAGATACCATGATATTTTACGAAGTGTTCCCTCAACCATGAGACGTAAAAAGTGTAATTCGTACACGTTGAATTTTTATCTCGTTTGCTGGGTAAATGTATTTTAGAAGGGCTGTTGTTAGCTGCAAATACGCATAGGTCACTTGGACAATTCTAATCTATTAAAAATTCCCGAGTGGATGCATTTTAGGATGAACCCACACAAGCAAACTTCAAGTCACTAGAAGTTATAACCATGACCTTCGCAAGTAAACGATCAATAAGTCCCGATGCATAAAACATAAACCGTAACATTCGATACTCTTTTATACAATTTGATAGCGTTGATTCTTGATACTCCACAAATAGAGAAACGTAGTTGGAGAAAAGATAATTGGATAATTAGTTAATATCGACTATTTTTTTTTCAAAGTGATCTGCTCTTTTTCATTTGCGGTGTTGATATTAATACCCAACTATGTTTCTTCGATTTTTGACCCGTCTAAAACAAACGGCAAACCCTATTTTAGTTAAAACAGCAAAATTTTCTCAACTCATGACATGAATGTATATGGCGTACTCGGTAAAATTTCCCTGCATTTTCTCAAAACGTATATTACAGTTAATGTTATCCCTGTAACAAAAACTATTCACCAAATTTTGAAGGAATATAATTGCACACAGGGAAAAGCATCATATGGTTTAAGTAACTACAGGTCCAAATACGTACTACATGGATAAATCGTGTGCTGTGCGTGGTCCCGATGTCATCTGCTTTGAACGGTAACTGTATGTAAACTTTCAGTTCTGGCAAAATGCTCCCAGATGGCACGAAGTACTGCATGTCTTCTGAGGAAACCATAAAGAAAACCGATTTCTTTGAAGGTGATAATAAACGCTGGATATGTTGGCTCATGGTTAATCAAAGGACACATTTTACAAACTCCATTAACCTATGTCCGCACTATAATCACTCTAAATCGGGCGTAACCAAAGTGTTGCAGTGCAAGTATTCAGAGGATCCCAACACCATTGTTGAAAGACACATTGTCATTTTTGGTGTACGTAACTTGTATTCATCAAATCACATGCGACGTTCGGTCAGTAATATCAACAGAAAGAAAAAAAACATTTACTAAGCCTTTCCCGAAATGAGTTCAATGCTCGACTTGTCAACGTGTTCTGTAATCAACAGGGACCTGACGACTAACTACATCAATTATGCAACTTACGAATTCGATTCATCGAAGGATTCTGGACAGTTCAGCTAAGTGACAGTAATCAGTCATTGTGTTTTGTAGACAAATTATTTACCAAATCATTGCACTCACTTGTGTAAGCTCCTTGGTCTGATTTTAATTTTGCCTCCACCGTGACTGATCACATGTGTGATTGTAGTGTTTTCTCAATCTGTGGTTTAAATGAGTAAAACGATTTCACTAACTTCCGTTGTTACTGGTGAGTGAATAGGAATAACCATGACATCGTGTGTTGTATTTATCGATCTTGTGGCTTCCACGAAATTTACGTTCTCTACTGAAGAGGGCGGCATATACTATGCAAATATTCATTTTGACTATATGCCTTTGAAATGTGAACTGTTCAAGACACATTTGTGAACAGACTTTCTATGTTTAGAACATGTTTGTCTTCATCATATCGAAGTAATTGCATGAACATCTAGTTATACGATCATTTGGTCAAACAACAAACCTACAATGGATGATGGCTATGTCACCGACCTCGAACAATAACAGAATGTCTATCAAATCCACCCATACTCACTCAAACCACCAATGACTGGATGAGATTAGAAGGTGACTTGGCAGTGGTACAGTCGGTAGTAATAACAAAAATTAGACCTTATGTACACCAGCCAGTAAAAACCGGTAGGTTGTTTACAAAGTTATCACCCAAATTGCCATAGTTGCACGTCATACAAAAAAGCGTTCTCGTATGGTCGCATTTAGTAACGCTCCACTTTATCAATTTTCAGGTGTTAAGCATTTGAAAAAATTCTTCTATCGAAATATTCTTCGTCACGGATTTATTTTGAGCGATATCATTACGAACTTCCCACGCAACGATCATCACTGTTGTCATCACTGTATGACATTTGTGAACGGTAGCACACAGTATAACTTGGCCAGGACGAAATTCTTTATTTAGGTTTTAGGCCAGATTTTTGCGGACCAGTTGGTCAATGCCAAGTGTTCGATAATGTTGGCTAGTGAACTTAAAGATATAGACTAATTTTCAGCATATAGTCACTGTTCGTCCCAAACATATCCGTATCCATTATCTCTGACGGTAGGTGACAATATTTGGGTCAGCAGACAATAAAACAATTAGTATCCGGCGATAAAACGCTCAAACTAGCTGGATGACAAAGATACAGTAAATTCGAGTGTGATTCAAGAGAAAAGTGACGCATTTGATGTTTCCCATATAATGTAGACGGGATCAAATTTCGTAAGGTTCGCTGTTGACTTGTTGTTTGTCTCCGTAAAAAGGACAACTAGTGGATAACCAGTGAATGATTGTAGGGTTAGGCTAATTGTTGGTAACCTTAATAGTCACATTATTTGCCTAGGAAGAATTTAGTCAGTTTGTGCACTCCGTTTAAGTGGTACTAGTTTAGGGTTCTGGTGTTCAATAAATATAGAAAAAAATAACAGGAGAAGCTAGCTAAAATATTTTCGGCAACTTGCTTGGTCGGCGTGCTATCATTGACTGTGTGACTGCGAACAAGTGACCAGAAGAAACTCCCAAAGAATCATTTATTCTCGCCCTGGCGCTACAAGAGATTCAAAGGGCTAGCACACAGTTGCGATTCGGAAAACCTGTATGAGAAGATGGTTTCCAAAATGAACGTGCAAAGTATGATGGTCTAGCATTGGAACGTACCCTCCTGCAAAATGTCCATTCCATTTGGGAGCAAGAAACAACCCCTCCAATGTTCGGGGATATCTTCAATGCACTTCTGTTTAGAAGCAGTAAAACTAGGTGTAACAAGAACAGTTGTCGTTGCTTCAGCGTGCTGAGATGTGCTGGAAATGTTCTCACAAAAATACAACTCAATCGAATGAATTTCTACGCCCAATAAATTAATGATCTTGAGTACCGATGTGGTTTCGAGAAACTGGTATGGTATTTTCCATCCGCTGGTTCCAGGAATAGTGCCGTAAATCCAACCTGCCAGTGTATACCATCCCTGTAGATTACGCCAATACAGTTAATTACATCAGTCCATAAGAATCGTGGACCGTGTTTGTTAGATTTTAATGTCACATGTAAAGTCACTAATCTTATTAAAGTACTACATACGAATGGGAATTCGGAGACAAAGTCGTATGGACTGACCTTTTATAATGCTGACGTTAGATACTGTTCAGTCTTAGTTTCAGACTAATTAGTTTATACACAATCACAAGGGTAACAGTGGCTCTTCAAAAATCGGAAAACGGCGTTCAAATAGAACGTGGACAGTCACCCATTGTATATCCACCCTTTCGGCGTTTTAAGCCAGCTACGTAACGCCACTATCCCCCTGCTGTTTGTTGCACATATTAGTGTTCTATCTGCTTACAGAGAAAAAGACCGCGGCAACCACAGTTGAAATAGAAGTCTTCACTAATAAGACAATGGTTCTCTCTTAGCCTTCTTGGGGTGGATGTGCTACGCTTAAACCTGGAATGCCTATCAATGGAGACGTTGAGGATGATTGCTCGGATTTCTTTTACTTAGATATTAACAATCCGATGAACCTTTTCATGGACCGCTAGATACAAGCTCGCACAGCGAGAGGTGGCAGTAGTTTCCGACGTCTTGGAAATGAAAACAAGCTTCTTGTCTATGGCGCAATAACTCTGCTTACGTCATTGTACGGCTTTGAATGTTTCCTTCTGTAATATCTAAGGCGTATTTTGTATAATCAGCCGTAGGACATGAGCAAAACACACAAACACGCGAGACTGATCTCAAGATGGTATTCCATCAGCTTTATTGGATGAGACTCCTCTGTGAGATGGCTAAGGAAAGAAACCTGAGACAGTCGTCATACTGTCGGATAAAGGTAGGTTAGTGGCCAGAAGGTACAATACGAGAGGGTTATTCATGAAAATCTATCGAGAGCAGCAGTCTTTTGTTCAAGCACTGAATTTACCATGGCATGCCGTCGTCGGAACAATTGACACGGTACCACAGTAACCATATCCATAATCCCCAAATAACGCTAGATTCACACTGTATTATGTTCCACAAAATCCTGACTTGACAACCAATTTCATATTTATTGTGTTGTATTTGGTTAGAAGATAACACATCGAAAACGAGTTTGTTCACCACGTTTTCACTTTTAATAAATTTATGATATTATAGTATCAACCTGAGAGCACAAAAGGATGCAACTTTGAACTAGACAATGTGAAAGAGCTAGATCCAAAAATACTTGAAAAAGTGATCTGGTAAGAGGATAACTAAGACCATCATCACACAGCTCCTGTCGAAATTTTCGTATAAAAACAACAGTTCACATCAATTGTATAGAACTGAGTCATGCATTCAATAACCTAATATGCATGTTCTTTACGGTTGACCATATTTGATGGAAAGATTATTAAACTATTTTGTCCAACTTTTCAGAGCACATCTACTAATGTTTTAGCATTAGACAATCGACTATCACTCACAGATGGAGTAAAGAAAATCAGTTGCGCTCGAACGTTCACTAATGACTTGGAACAGTGTGCATTTTAGTTAGTAACATGTTCAGTTGAACAGATCAGTGAGTCTAGTTTGAGTGTCCGAGGTTACTAAAGCTGGACTGATTAAAGTCAGTCGAAGTGTTAAGCACAAATGTAATACGGGTTGGGTAGTTACAACTATATCACAGACTACTGTTAGCATCGATGAGTAGCATGCAGTCTGAATGCATGTGTCGGTGTCTAACCACAAGATCCACACGAGAACAGTAAAAGCATTATTCAGGTCACAGATGGAATCATATTGATAAATTTTTGAGGCAAGAATTCTAATCGGTTGGTTAATCACCAAGACAGAAGCAGCGTGTGAGTGGATTTTTTATTCGTGATACCGCGTTTTAGTGTAGTAGGCGTCAGTCTCAGAACTCAAGTAATCTTTCGTGAACTCAGCCTACTGAACGAAACCATTGAATCAGATTATGACTGTTAATAATTTTGTAAACAAATCTGCCAAAATTTGGAGGACAGATCAAGTGAATGACTGGGAGAAATTAGACAACTTCCAAATGTGTTATCTGGTCGGATATACTTATTGGGATGGTTAGCATCTCACTATGGGCGTGTACTCTGAGTTACTGCTATCGCTGGTTTAAAAACTAATGTACTAAACTGTGTTCAACACCACTGTATGGTTTAGCACGGCTGTCGAAACAGTCACCTCAACACAATACAAGATATGTTTAATATCATGATTACTATAAGTCACCTGAGTAAATTTGGAGCATATAATAGGGCACTCACTGACGAACGGCATTCAAGTATACTAAACGCAATGTATTTCACCACAAAGCCTTCAACAATCGTGGGTTGTAAATTTAACATTGTATACTCATTCTCCTCTTTTTGAATGCCTCACACTAGTGAACCTCGAAGTAACAATGGGCCTTAGTTGTTAACCCTGACCAACCTGTCAACGTTTATTTGTTATAGCCTACATCGTGAGTATCGCACAAAATCACAAAAATCTGTGTGATTTTCATTTCCTTTGAATCATGTTCACACTTTAAAACTAGGACAAACTGTCCAAGTTTCTGATTAAAATTGGTTTCGGAAGTAAAAAGGCAAAAAATAGGCACGTACTCTGACCAAAAAACTTAATGTATACCGATCAACCTCTGGATTGCACAAGGTTTTGGTAGCGTGAGTATGTGATGGTATTGGTCTATGAAATGTAAGCACATTTCCTCCGTATGCGACCTGGTGTATTTATCTTGCAGTTCGCTTTACACGGGCACCATTTTGCATGGCAAGTCAAATTCATGAGGTGTAGAATTCAACGTACCACAAGACATAGACAAATTTGTAACATATTGAGGTCTTAATCTGTTATCTGTAATATACATGTTGAAGACGGCAAGGGCTTGTGAAGGAATAATACCTTCATGTGTCATATTCCTCATTTATTTTGTAGTCATTTCGTCCCAGAATACAACGCTATCTACTACTAAATCCTCATGCATTTTGTGGGAAAAAATTGAAGATTAAAGCCATGGTCGATTGAATGTTCACTTATTCATTGAAATTTATGACTACATATTTCAGACGAGTGTGACTGTTGAGAATAATTATTGAGTTGATAATCTTGATGCCTGGTTTTTCGTCCAGCAAATTTTTAATCATCAAACACGTAGACATCATTAGTGCGTGAGAGCAAGAACGTATAGCACTAAACGCTTTGATGAAATCACCTCGTTCGGTGATAACACGTCTACAACCTGTGTCATGCTTAACGAACAAAAAATGCTAACACTAACACTCCGAGCTGCCAGTTACATCAGTAGTTCCAAGAATCACACACGTCGAAGATCTTTCATCTTAAACTGTCACGACTAAGAAAATATCGTTCATCGACGATAAACTTGATAAGACATTTTTTTGCAAAAACCGCTATCACAGATATACAAAATAGTTTACCGAAAGTCAATCGTTAAATGAAAGTGACACTCCGGTGGTTAGGCAATTTTATCGTTGTCGTCTGAGCGAAGGCAAACGGTTTACAAAATATGTTGAAAGTTATAAGTTCTACGTGTACGTGTCAATTTTCACACACGACACAACTTAAAGACATTTACCCTTGGCGAAACTGCGCCATGTGGGCAATAGTTATTTATTTGTGTCACTCACTTATGAACGGGATCAACCGGTGTGTTCGACTAATTTTATTAGGTGCGGCTTTCACACAAATGCTAAATCACAAAATTTCATGTATTAAATGACCATTCCCATCGCTTAGTTACCGTATGCATAAGGTGGTACTGACCGCAGTTTGCCACTACTGTGACGGTCAGTAGAGCGTCCTTGTCTGTCTGTCACACAAATTCGTGTTGCGTTCAACTTACCTAGTGCGTCCGTATGCTTGCTTTAGAACCGGTCGCCGCATTTGGCACGTTAGTTCAACGAATCCACTGATGAGGACACCAGCTCAGAGCTGACCAATCAGTTTTGTGGCCGCCTTAATGCACGAAGCCACACTTCACAAACACCCACCATTACAGCGGCATGACAGCCGGAGCCAATCAGAATACAACTTAAGTCCAATGAACATGTAGATCTGCGAGTCGTAATGCCACATATTCCAACTTTCATTGGTTTATCTCGATTGGCATAGATGTGCTTTTGCCAGTTAGTGTCAACTGGTGCATGTCATTCAATGTCGTTCCCTCTGTTTGCAGGTTGAATCACGAAAAGGGCTCCACGTGGATTCAAGTGAAGCGTGTTTTGTTGCAAACTAGTAGGAACATTGGTTGTTTTTTACGGAGAAACTTTAAAGTGGATCGCTAATTAATTGACCATACTAGTGCACCGTGTTACCCACACATACACACCCCCAATCAAAAACCGACAGAGTTTATGGCTGTCTGATTCTCTACAGTCATAACTTTTTCCAAGCACAATTGCAAAAACCCTTGCTTCGGCAAGGGTTGTCCACTGTGTGGATATTTTATGCCCACTTATCGTTCATATCCAAACAGCGAAACGTCAGACGCTTCAAGTAACAGCGATACAAGTTTGGTGGCGGAATTGGCACTAGAAGTTCCTCAGTACCACAGTTGCCCTACACCTTCGACTTCCAAGTTGGTTTCCGATCCACGTGCAGCACGTAGACTGAATCGTAAGTTTCATCATACAAATCCATATCTGCTTCGTTCCGTCAAACTAAACGACGTACCTGGGGCCACTTTGAAATTACAGTCGGCAATGGATGGGAGTAATTTCTTCTTAAAATCCACCAGTCAACTCCCGGACCCAGTAACACGCAAACGGATACCTTGTCTTGCGGACAGCTCATCCCTACTACCAGCCGAGATGCAGGTAATGGATACTCAGTCCTTGTCCAACGTAGGCCCTCCCATATCCGCAGGTATAATAAGCCATTCAAACCTGCAATTCGGGTCCGGAGTAAACTTGTCTGCCTCCTCCATAATTCGTCCTGTGCAGACAAATTGTGTTCAGCCTTTACCGGGAAATTGTCTTCAAACGGTAGTTATCGACGGGAAAACATATGAAGTTCATGAGTTGATCGCAGTGATCAATCGACTCAAACAGGATGTCCGAGCTTGTACAGATAGAATCAATCAGCTCGAGGCCGAGCTTGTTCAGTCTAGACTATTGCACACTGCCCGAGATCGGGATATACACAAACTGCGTTCCGTACTGGATCAAAAGATACCGACCAACGTTTTATCTAGTGGTTGTGTTCACACGCGTAAGCCGGATCAACTCGACGAACACTCTGGTACGACGGTTATCGGAATGCCTCAAACAGATACCTCCCCAAGACACGTGGGGTTGGATATGATTAGCGCACAGGCCATTCCACCGACAGAATTACAGCGTATCAAGAAGCAGGGGGTTTCTGGCGAAAGTCAGAATCAGCAACGCACATCTGGTCTCGTTCATCATCAGAAGGATGCTCGGTGAGTTGACAAGCTTATTTGGCCTTATGTTTGCCTGCAAAGCGATAATTATGAATACGAAAATATTAGTGTCAAGGTCAGAAATTTCTCCAGTATTGTGTTCAAAATTTTTGACGTTAACAAATGTCATGGTTCTACTGCTTTCTCCGTATTTGTCCGCTCTGTACTAGATTCCACTCAAACTGTTAGAACGGAGAATATTTTGAACGTTGCCCTGACCTTGTAAAATCTACAATAGGCAACTTACGATTTGATACACCAGTATGTGTTGCTATACACTACATAAAGCCAAAACAAGTATGATAACGGCTGTTGTCTTTTTGAATGTCTTTGTATGCCCCTATCAATTGATCCGTACAACTGAGGAAAGCTGCCCACAAGCAGAGTATGAAGGAAATTATCAGTGGGAGTCAGACCGGACTATCTCACCCGAACACAATTATGAAAAAAAGTACGCAAAATGTCTCGCTTCTGTTACGCTATTGACAGCGAATTTAGTAGCTGTAGTCTAATTGATGATAGAACAGTGTCACTGAACAGTGTCACTGTCACAGTGTCTCACTAATGGCTTGGGCTACAATGCTACGACAGGAGCCTAGACATTTTACACTCTGTCTTCATATTCACTGTTCGCCAAACCATCCACAAATTGAACCGTCATGATAAGGTTATAACGAACAACTAGCACTATCGCCCATGAACATAGCTACTGAACATTGCAGTTACTGTTAAGGCATCCATTTGTGTGCGTAATTAGTCGTGTGTGACCTTGTGTATTTTTGGTTTTTCACATCGGTCTATCGTCCATCTGCGTGACTTTCTCATTAAGTGCCAAAAGTCTAACGGACTACTAACAGTTAACAATACATTAACAGACTTTCATTCACTCTATTCCAATGCTAACTTAAGTAATTTACCTCGTGGTTAGTTGAAAGAATGTCTGTAAATCTGAATTGGCGTGAGTTGACAACAAAAAATTATAATCAAACTTAAACTAGTGACAACGGTCCTGGTGTTAAGCTTAGCCTACACGGGGGTTGCGGATTGGAAGTATTATACCTTTATGGTACAGACTACCATTGAAAACATTTCATGTTCGTTAGCAGCCAAGTAAAATGTCATTACTCAAGTTTATGTTGTCTGTCATCACCTAATGCAAACGTAGACATTTTTGAGTTTGCATCATTTTGCGATGACCGGTTAATCAGTGTTGGATTTCTGATGAGTAGTAAAGGATTTTGTTTTTCATATAGATTGAACATCACCTGAAATTGATCGCAGATGTCATATTTCCATAGAAGTTTA
>JTDE01000224.1:138262-191749 GCA_014338405.1 Paragonimus skrjabini miyazakii | reverse complement strand
AGTACCTTTTGGTCAGGCTCATGGCTGTTATGATGATGATGATGATGATGATGATGACAGAAGTTTTATGTTGCTCTGTTCCGTAACTGTTATACTCGTTCAACAAAAGTTGCTAACTACGAAGCAGTTCATGTAACAAGATATCAACATTGTTTCTTTGGTTTTATGCCAGTTTCGATTGAAGTACTCAGTAATTATATCGATAAACTTACCAGCCTTCATGAAACGTTTGCTTTGAGAGCAGTTTGCAAATAAGTAATCCTTTACGTTGAATTGGTACATGACTTTTAGATAACTGATTTTGTTTCCTATCGTTAGTTAATATTTCCTGTTAGAAAAAATTCAAACGGTGTCCTCTTTCTTGATGTATTTTGTACATTTCTCTAGAATATGCTGGCTATTTTTAAATGTATTGCGAATTAATTATATATCAGTTACTCTTAAACGTAATATTTTTATTAATTCCGGATGAATACGATTTTTACAACATCATAAGCAATTTTCAAACAGATTGTGAATATAGTAGGTCATCGAAATTACAGCTATTGAAAAGTGGCTCTTAATCTGTTCCTACTTTTTGAAAGTGACTTGTTAAAACATTTATGAAAATATGACAACTGCAACTACGTGTTTGAGTAACGTTCAATTTGTCTTCATTTTAGGCTTAACAGTTCAGAATAGACTTATTTGGACACAACGTTGCAAGAGTTTAAACATTAAGTATATTGTCTGTCTCATGTCAGGACATGTTATTGTTCCTCGTTGTCTTGTCCGTTCAGACACGTAAAAAAACGCCAGTCTGCTTCAATCGTGGGTCCTAGAATCTAGGCAACAAGTCACCTGATGATTATGGTACATCGATTCACCACTGGATTCAATACGTGTCTGGATTGGTTTGTACCGCTTGTCATAAGAGGACATTGATCGCTGACATACAAACGTAGTTGAATGTTTGAAGGCGTGTGTATTGAAAATCGAAAACGAGTAACCTAGTATCTGCAAATGATCTGAATTTCATACAAGTTGTCATTGACTAAATAATCGGAAACTGTGACAAGGCAGAAAGTAGACAAGTTTATATGTTGTTAGAAATGTAAAAATATTCCTAACCGGGTCAAATCTTATTGATTACTTATTAGTTAATTCATTGTTCATTCCGGATAGCTTTGAAAGTAGTAAACCGTAATAGTGAATCTACCACCCTTATGAATATTTTGTTCGATATGAACTATTCAGGAGTGTTAAACAGATTCGAGAAGTCAAGCTTATTTATAGGATGCCTTCATATGTGTTATTCCATGTTGGATACGTTTTGAACTACGATGAATGATGGTGCATTACTCGCTAATTACTTATAAGACTATTCACGTTTCAATGATAGTTTTGTCATGTTAATTCGGAAAATGTCAACTTTTCAAATCTAATTGAATGATTCTAATACAATTCACCATAGTTAAAAATGTCATGAAACCGTTTTGTAATTTTACCTCGTTAATAGAAGGAATAGCAAAAGTGATCATGACAAAACCGTACTGATGGTTTCTTTCTCAGGAAGGTTAATCGGACTTGTTTGACTCTGGTTCTACTTAAAACTACAGTAGAGAATTTCAGTATGATCAAAAATGGTGAAGTAAAGGGAATTGGACCCGGCTTATGTCATTTCTTAAAAAAGGCATCTGTTAACTCGGCTATCGAGTTGTAGGTCGCTTATACATTTATCCAAGTCATATACACCAGAGATTCTTAATCTGTTGTAAATCAAGAACGCAGACTTAGGGCTTTTACGAGGAGGGTGCCAATCTATCCAGATGTAGAATATGTTTAATAGAGCACTGTGGTTCTGGAAGACAATGCTTTTTCGAGTTTATTACGTAACACAAAATTAATGAGTTTTTCGGTGTGGTTTTTCAAGTGGTCACACACAGTTCATCATCCTAACTGGCTTATTCATTCAGGCCGTCATCGCAAATGGAACCAAATGAGTCACCAATGGTTTTTATTGGTCGTTCGGCGAAAGCCAATCTAATCCTTTCGAAAGTCACCCAAATTTCAAGGTCATCCGACCTAAACATTTTTTTATTACTCAAGATCACATGTTCCCGTTGAGACATCGTGAGACTGGAGTTTCCATCTACTTTAACAGATAAAGTATGCGTTCGTGACTGAACAAATTAATTTAGCCAAATACAGTTATGTCATATACTGTGAACATTGTTTGTGTTGATGTCCAATCCAAGTATTGTTATAAACTTGAAGGATGTTTTATCTACACTGAACCTCAATCGAAGGAATCTGGTTTCTGCTGGTTTAGCTAACAATAAAATCTGCCCTCATTAATTGGTGTCTGCTTATGGAGATAAACCTCACATGAGAGGACAGATATTTGAAGTGACACGACTGTCTCTTTTGTGCACAGCTATGCTCATAAGCCGATAGTTGACGTTCATCAAACTCATGCTATTGCACAATTCACACTGAGTGGTTCAATTTGAGACCAAATTGATGGCTCATTTATCTGCCGTCAACCGATCCATTCGCGCGGTATCCACACGTTGACATATGACTCTAAGTTTGTCATGTGCTTAGAATAAATATTTCCAGGGCTGGGATTTACACAATTGGGCAAGTTGATATGTAATGCCCTGACTTAGGTGAGTTACATGCTTATGTGATGTGAGTCAGATATATCAGAAGGGAGAATTGCGAGAATTTACGTGTGATCACGTGACACTTGGGTTATGTAGCTTTTAGATATTAACTAAATGTTTTGCGGTGGCCTTGACTATGATGCGCGCAAAAGTCTAACAGTAATTAGTAAGAAAAATTTCTGTTGTACGAATATGCCCGGTGTGTATACAAAAACCTGTTATTAACTACAGTTGAGCACTGCATTATTTTGCAGAATAGGTGGTTCTACAAGCGGAGAATCGTTACTAAAAATCCGCATTTACTGTGGAGCTTTAATTGCCATATCGGTAACAAAGGTCGGAAAAAGCAAGGGGATATTGTCACGGGGATATTGTGTGTTGGGAATACAAAAAGAGATTTAGCTTGTCAATCTGCGGATGCCTAGTATACCTCTAATTTAAGGTCATCTGCACCTGTAAGTGAGCATGTATAACGAGTATTTCCTTACTGGTGCCACTTCGGTATTTTAAATATTCTACCGACGTTTTGCAAGCAGATGAGCGACAGTTTCTTATGAATGACACAGTGGCTCGACATTGCAGCACTCCGCTGTATGCATAGAGGGGGATTATGAAGAGGGTTCATGACCACTTATGCGGATTGGTGTTAATTTGGGAGTGTCGCGAGTGGGCAACGTAGTGTATATTTTGGAGTGGTCCACGTTAAACTGTCTGTGCCAATTTCTTGTTTATATTACTCATCCAGGCCACTGCATGTGTGCGGAGAAACGAAGATAGCGCATGTCATGGCAAGTCGTTTAAAACTCATCAAAACATTGGGCTTCCAGCCGAAATATATCTTTGATTCAAGGCTTAAGAGACAAGGATAGGCCTTGAAAGGCGTAGATGACTCAATCGTTGTGTCGGTTCTTGTTTTGGGGCAGGAAGTGAATGATACAAACCTATAGGGTGGCTGTACGATGGTCTTGGTCAACCTAATCGGAAGGAAGGAGTGAAATGTAATGTCTAGCCAGTATGATTTGCAATAAGGAAACTTGGAACACAAAAATTACCTAAGACCTTCCATTGAACAGTAGCGAAGTCACATGTACGAAAGTTAATCGACCTCACAATTTCATCGTATGTATGACATTCGTGTAAGTTATTTGCTGAAATATCTGTAGCTTCAAGAATCTTGCTGGAGTAAGCGATCTCCTGGGTTGTTCGGTAGAGTTCATACAATACAATGAGACGGGTAGGGGAATGGGTAAAAAGGTGAAATCTTCTGACTCCCGGTAGTACAAGACCTGCATCGATTTATTGAGAAAAACTGAATAGATTAAAATAGAACGATGACATCAATGAAATGAAAATCGACGTAAACGTTTGTTTTCGATTGCAATGAACCGGCGAACGAGAATCCAGTTAGCAAACGTCTGTGCGTCCTTCATTTTGAAAAGACACATAACTTGTTATGTCTCTCCAGTAGTCAAAGTGTGCTTAGTTTACTGGACGTGATGACTCACTGACTGATTTCTGAGCACTTAACGTGTTTCATAAGAAGTGAGCATTTGTGTCAGCTTATGAGTTTACACCATGGAACCCGTTCGGTATCCAATTATAACGCCCACTACATTAGATCTACTTCAACTGAGCTACTATTATGAAGGTTACAATAGCTTACTCGTTAACTTTCTGACCAGTTCGACACCACGAAAAATATTCAGCTAATCAAGATGAAGAGCGAGTTTATTCAAACACATTCTGTGACCTATACTGCCTGACAGAAAAGTGAATAGTCTGCACGATCAAAGTTACGATCGTCGCTTGGTGTCTTCACACGTACCCCCTTAGTGACAACGGACGTACTTTGAGCTATTTTCTGCAACTTGTGATAAATCACTGCGCATTATCCATATCTGTGTACAGTGTGATATATGGAATATAGACATAGAGTGGACATATGTTTTCAATAATTCATCATAAGGCCGGTATATTTACATGTATGTATAAATTAATTAGAAAAGGGTACACAGTGTTTAGTGAACGATTTATTGAAACTTTTCAAATCCACACTAGGACATGTTATCAAACAAATAAATATCTGACATTGATATATATATATATATATATATATATATATATATACACCGGACTTATCGCAGAGAACCTGGGTCACTGTCCAATCAATTGACGTTGACTTGATTAGTCCACTACGTCACGCTCGTCCATTGGTTTAAAGGCGTCATCGATCCGGTGAATTTGTGGTCATGGTAGACGCAACGTCTAAACGTAACAGATCAATAATAGCATCGTTAATTGGCTGGCCAGTGACCTACTTTCTCTGTAATAAGTCCGATCGTTATCCTGATCTAACTCTACAAGTCCCTCATATAATTGTATCGGCCTGAAGAGGAAAAACCGAAAGCTTTACTCTCATTATTGTGATAGGCATATTTGAAACGCTTTGTGATATTTGTCGACCAGCATTGGACCACCAGTTAAATGATGACTGTTGGTTTCACTTGAATCGAATGTCGCTGATTCGCTGGATAGCCACGACAACAGGAACTGACAAGTTAATGACATGTTTTGATTAGATAAATAGAGACTGTAGAATACAACTATCTGCAAACGTGTCAAAACCACAGAAACATTCTAACTTCTAACACGATGTGTGAAAGAAAATAGACCAGGAATCATTAGGTAGATAATGGTCGGCTCTTAATGCGCTCAGTTGGGGCAAAACCGTCAACAGTAGATCCAATACTGTTTCGATTATGGTATTGGTACGTTCGCCGAACTTGACATTTAAGTTGTAAACATCTCATCACCAAACGAGGTGACACCATCAATGCTTAAGCGTTTCAGTGTATAGTTTTTGAGCGCTGAAACACTTACCCATTGATGTTGTCACCTCGCTTGGTGAGGAAACGTTCGCAACCCGAATACCAAGCTCAGCGAACAGACCAATACCAAAACAATCAACCCGAGCTACGAACAACACCACCACTGTTCACAACTATCAGAAAACTGTTTCGATTTATTACTTCCTCGGAATTGGTTGAAAGTGCTTTCGGAAGAAATTTTGTGATCGATTTACATGCCTGGCATCCTCGCCGCATTACACCGCTGAACACAAAAAAAACAATGACATAAGCTATATAAATCTGTCATTTGGTATGGCATTTGCCCCCTGCTTATAAATAAGTCAGAATGGTGAAATATTACCGGGTTGGAAATTTACTGGCCAGATGATTGTACCAAAATGTTGTGAGAAAGTTTTGTTCAACTTAGGCTTTTATTAACCGTCCCTTGTTCAGAAATACAGTGGATATATATCTCCGTATGAAGTTTTATTCAGATGAATACAATAAGTAGGGTGTAGCCTTCAGAAATACGGCGAACGTTGAAGTCTACAGGAATGTACTGAAATAATATCTGTTTCACAAGGATGACAGCTCTTACGTTTAATCTCATTGAAGAAGTGGGCAGCTGATTTTTTAATACCGACTTAGATGTAGCAAACAGTGAATGACAGAAACAGTGCATTTGCATTACAACATGTTATGTATGAAGTAAACTTACTGGAACACATCTTTTATTAGCCAGGCGTACTTTCGGTAAGACAATATGGTTAAATATATTATTCATTACATGATATTGTTAAGTTCTTCGGCGATTTCTGAAGGTAATCGTTAATTACGACGTTCTGGTTACCACATATAATCTCCGTCAAAATAACATTATAAGCAAGCTGTTGCTATAGCAATACACGTTAATTAATTTCAACATCTCTCTGTCCGGCGTTCTGCACATTGGTTATTTAGCACTTAGACACTGTCGTCTATGCGTGTTTGTGTAGGATAAGTTGTTTAGGTAAATAAGATAGACCATCTGTTATTACCTATGACGTTCTTAGTACATTCGGGTTTTACGCGCAATGGTTTCTATTCGCATACATAACTACATCAATCCAGTAAGGCGAGAAGTTAACACCATTATTGTGACTGACACAAACAGATAAGCGCCAATATTTGAAGTTCGCTTCGAATCGTGTGAATGCTAGTTTCACCATTGTTGGTATAGTTTCAAACAACCCAAACTGAATTACTCATATATGATCCTGTAAATATCTACTAATCTAAAACTCTGTGAATATAACATTGCGATGCGAAATTCCATCAGATTGCTATTATGAGTTAGTATACACAGTATAGAATCCAACACGTCTCTCACTTCCAGTTCAACTGTTATGAACAGGGCTGGTTATTTAGTGCTTCATATTAGATATAGCATACTCAGAAACGAATCCTAAAGAAGGAGATTGTTAGTGGTACGGTACGATTTTCAAAGTATAATTCTCAGTGATCAAACTACTTGAATGATCCCGTGTATATAAACTCGATAGTATAAGTTCTCTCAGATGTACTGATTTTAGAGTTGTGACATTTTTACAACGACGCGCTTGTGATCAGTGTTCACACGAATTGAATAGGGCTATCAAGTAATAACTGTAATGATTCCCTAGACCGTAACTAGTGTCCACTGCGCGTTCATGGTTTTGAGTTTGACTACCACAAACGACGTTGTCTTGTTGTCAACAAGCTGATTGTTACTGTTATAAACAAACAAGTGAACAACAGTTTCTTTTCTCACACAAATCTTAATCATATAATAACTGACATAAAAGTAAGCAATATTAACAAGAAAATGTAAACTTGAAAAACAAAAGTAGATAAACAACATCTACTAAAACCACCAAACTTTCAGCTCTATTACGAGTAATTTATTAATACGAGTATATCCACTGGTTATAAACTAGCACGGTACGGTTAAAAGTATTCGCTAAGTTTGGCTTCGATTAATGCTTTTTCGAACTCGTTTACTGGTCAGTCTTGAGAATTTGTCTGATAAGTGATGAGTTAGTTTTACAGGAATGCTGATCAACTCACTCACTCCACTGAGTCAGCCATAGAACGCTAAAGTAGCGAATAATACTTTTTTTCTGTGTTTGATTATCACGTTGATTACAACACAATCATTATGAAAATAGTAACTAGGATGAGCAAGAAAGTCGGTCAATAAAGGTTGCGGACAGTATGTTTGCTAACAGCTAGGCCATCACTGTTTCCAAATTGATTGTAGGCCAAGGGAGATTAAGTATCCGTACGAACGTCTGATCCCAGAGGTCAGGATTACGCAATTCGATATTTATGTCCTCGGCATAGGCCAACATTGGGAATTTCACCACTTTTGGTCGATTTTATGGCAATCGGTTGAAAGTTTAACAGTATTCTTTCTTACTGACAGAGTGATTTGAGTCGGTCAAATGAGTAGCTGTCGCGCTTGAAGCTTGAAGCCGTTCTGATCACACCACTGTCCAACCGCGCAAGATGATGATCAAGCACTACTTCAGACAGTCATCTTGCAGTACGACCAATATATGATGTTTGACACTAGCAAGCGGAGAAGTGCGCACAACAGCTGGTTGTAGAACAAGGAAGTTTGTCTTTGAATTATGGCCTGGGTGTTGAACGAAAACTCACTCACAGATAAGTGACAGGATGGATTATTTCGACTGACTTTCTGAGCTTCCGTGGGATAACTTTGGCCATGGGATCTCCTAGTAAACGCAAGTTTCTTATTCACAAAAGGTGACAGGTTTCGATTGAACCGTACGCATCGAGTGACACTTCTTGTATAAAATCTAGCCTAGCTTGTACAGTGTCGGGGGTACATATTTTTGAAGCCCCACAAATTTTGTCTATTCCATAGTTTAAAACACCCTATCAAAGCAAGAATTTTCATACAGAACGAACGTTGACGTTGGACATAGTTGATACGAAGATACATGTATGCATTTGTATTGTTTGTGTGGAATTCAATTATTTGTTTTGCATACAGATTTGGGTAAGGTAAATCGATCCCAACGAAAATTTCTTGGATTTGCTTTCAATCGTGTGATATATATATATATATATATATATAGGTATATCGCACGATTTAATAGCAGACCCAAGAGAGACTCAAGAAGCTGTTTAATTCTCTTTCTTGATCGGACTAATGAGTAGTTGAGAAGTCGATTACAATAAATCGTCCACAGCCTATTACATATTTCGTGCCCTAGTAATCTTTACTACGGGCCATTTTCGAAAGGAGACACTTGACTAGATTTTCAGATTTGTTGAAACTTGACGACAGTTAGCGTCTTTTTCATAGACGCTAGCTGACATATGACGCACGCCCACTTCAAGCAATTCTGTTGAAGAATACTCCAGTGTTCTCCAATTAGGCATAACCGGGTTACTGTAGCTAAGCGCATAGGTCAATACGCTGATAGAACAAGTAGAATGCACTTGCTTCCCAATCCTGTCAACAACTAAAACGCGAAGTTGGTGTATGCTCCGTGATCCTTGTTCTACAGCTTTCACATGATTGTAAGATTCACCCATTGTGTTACTCAAAGATCCATACTGACTGTGGTGTCGCTCACAGTCTGCGAACAGGGTTTGTTTGAAATGTTTGGTAGCCGCTCTGTAGTTTCTACGCTGCACACAGACTAGTTATAACAAAACAGTGGATTTCAATTTGTGTGTGGGGATCACCCAAATGCACATTACGCTAAATTTCATCGTCTAATCTCTCTTTGCTTTCCTACGTTTGTTTGTCAGAAGAGACACTCCGATGATACGCGCGTATCGTCAAACTGCGTCTAAGGAGTTCGAGGAAAACACAAGCCCACGAACAGTACAGATGACAGCAAAACGCTTCCTCGCCATTTATCTCCACGTGCTAATGGCTATTTTAGATTGATCATTTTCATGAGAACGTGTGAAACTACAATGCATTTTGAAACGTGGTATTCACGAACGTGTAGCGTCTCTCCAACAATTAATCGGTTTTTAACTCGAAATTTGGCTCATTAATATGCCACATGCCAAATGTTCGTCATTATGTATGTTTAGATGCACGCCATGACTTTTCTGAACAAAGTTCACGTCGGCACAAAGAATTGCGATTATATGTACATAGTGGACTGACCATTCGTTTTCATATTTATCTGTTCTTAACCAAATCATGGGATACCGGATCTGGTGTATTTGAGCATTATTCAAAGCCTCATCGACAGTTCTTCTATAACCAAACATCCTACAGACAGAATTGAGATGAATGAGAACATCTACACTGATCAGGCATGTACCTGTTCGGTGTAATATATTGCCATCATTCAGAGTCGCTACACTTTTGCGTATGTTCGTTGACAACATGTCCACATGTTTGAAGTAACTAGAACAATTCGCTGCGTTTGTTGCCAGTTCAGTAACCACGGCCCACAGCAACTTGTGTGAAGACCGGCGATTTGTTCGGTCATCAGCCATTCATTGATAATTTGTATGGCTTTCAACCGACTCAACACAATTCTATTGACCTCCGCATGCTACTTCACAAAATTGAACACTTGATGATAAATACCATTAAAATAGTCAGTGTATCTAAGAGTGCGTTTAATCGATATTGCGAATTGTGCATTGTGCGTGTCTGGTCTGTACGATATAAGTAATTTTACCTACTGCTGTCCATGTTTCAATCCAAGTTTTGGAGATAAGATTGTCCACAACTGCAAAAAATATCGGAATGGATATACATGATTACCACTCTGGACGATATTTCGTTCACTCAATACCCGTTTTAATCAATACTGATGTCATGAATAATTGAGCCACTCAGACAGTCAGATGAATGCAATCTTCTTCGTTAATAAAACATACTAACCCGGTAATTGTAGACAAAATATTCTATGAACTTTTCGTGCGGTTCACCTCGATGAACGGTTGGAACGCCTTTGTTTGTTCTACCGTTAATCATTAGTGAACAAACTTTGTGTCAAAAATATACATCTGCGTTAGTTGAGCACTCTTTGATAGCCGTCCTTGTCGGTATAATGCAACGTACTTATGTACTCTGGCGAAGCAATTAAGCTGAATACTTATGGCTGATGTTTCGAGCACGTGCTCGTCTCTGTCTAGTTGTCATTTGCACGCATTACCTTTCCGCACATATGATATAGTCATTAGTAAACTATATAGATGGTTGTCGGAATGCGGGCAATTAAATCAACGTCGTCAGAAGTACTAAAACAATTGCTTTTACTCGATTTCCGTACATAATATATTCCGTAAAGAAATAAATTGTACGAAACGTCTACCAAAGTAACCCTGTTGAATAGACATTTTTATTGATCATTTTATCACCACTGAGAGAAAGCATCTTTTCTGACCATGTTATATGATCGTCTTGAAAACCTGCCACAACGAAGAAATCAAACGTTTAAAGATAAATGTACGGAAGGGGATTAAAGTTGGTTCATAGAAAGTTATGTACACTAATGTAATCATTATGAAGGTACTTTAATCTGACTCAGAAATGACAGAATCGCAAATATGAATACCATTTGTAAGGGAGCTTTCCTGTGGTCCCCAGGGCCACGCTTTACTGGCTACTACAAATTGGGAGTATCCATCTTGCGACATTGTATTATCACGTAACCTTATAAGAAAGAAATACACTGCTTGTTTTAAACTGTAGTTCGTTAAAACAGTCATCAGATAATTCGTGGTCCAGCCAAATCTAAATAGATTCTTATGTATCAGCGTGGGGTCAAACTTTCCTGTACAATGATTACCAAAATTCTCCGCCACACACTCACTGTGACTGCCGGTTGAAGACACTTGAATAGCTGTAAAGTTCAACTGTTGTTTTAGCAAATTGAACATGTACTGATCACATGTTTCCTGCTGCCGGACCGATAGTGATTTGTAGAATCGGTGTGTTGTAGCCACACACTCCACCTATTCAACGATAGGAGATGATTCATGAAAATGGGCAAACTGGTAAGCAATACTTTTGGTTCGACAACGGACAATCGGTCCCAACTAACCTGAGTCAATTCTGACAAGCCACTAGGGTGTGAATATTGGGAGGTTCCAGAAGATACAATTTAGAGACCCTGCATGTAGACAAAACGGGAAAACATACGTGTATTAAAAGATTTGTAAGATATACGGATTAACCAGGAACGTTCGTAAGTGGATCCTCAAAAATAATAACAAGTACAGTGAATCGGCTGTTTTTGAGAGCCACGCCACTAAATCTATTTGTATCTAGTCTGATGTCGTACAAGAGTTTTTACACTGAGATAACGTTTGGTCAATAATGATCAATTCCTTTAGGGATAACTGTCTGGATAGATTATCGGAACAAAGTCCGTTTTGTCGTGACCGATGATTAGTGTTCGAACCAGTGCTTATAACATTTAAGTTTTCCATCACCTTGGTTAAACTCTGAATGTGTTTACCCTTCTTGTGATAACGCTACTTGGTGTTGTTAACAGAGTTACAGATCCCTTGACATGTGATCAGATGTATGTTGAAATTACTGTTACATTGAGTTTGTACAATAGACCTGCTCACAGTAAGTCTTCGCTGATCGTTTAATCAGCAGTTATGTCATTCACTTTTTTCTTGTTATATCAACATTTATTACATATATGGAGTTTTTTTAAATTTCAGTGTGCATGCCGGCTTGTGAGGAGTATCTCATTTTCGTTAGAAACTAAAGGAGCTTCTATTACTTCGGTTAGTAATACGATACACTAAATGTGACAATTTTGTTGGGGAACAGAAAGATGAAGCATAACTTCTATTCATTGCCCCGAACTGTTTTACCAGTTTGTGTGCATTTTGACAAGACTTATCTAAACCATAATAGTCTCATTTGGTTAACCGATACCAAATGACCCACATAACTGAAACTTATGTCTATCGATACGACATTCGATCAGTTTATACTAGTTGGAAGTTAGTAACATACTTAAACAACTCTTATCTCATGCAACTAATGTCGGAATCACCAAGTTGGCCTTAATCTCTCTTTTCATATTCGCTTAAACCGAACAGTGAGTTGTCGTCCTAGATATTCATTGACAAGGTTTTTATCACTTCTTAATGAACATTTCATCGTTCACTAACCAAACATCAGCTTATGTCTCTTCATACTAACAGACATCTCCGTAACGGTAAAAAAGGCATTGGGCGACTGCTTCTTAGTACAGGTTGTATACCATATCTAGAGGTAGATGCACAAGTTTTCATTCCTCTCGACTACTATTAGAACGCTATTATTACGACCTATGATGATGCCGGGCAAATCAGGACAACAAACGGACAATTGCAATGGTACAGTGGAACAAATTAACGAAGTGGACAAATCAACCATCTGTACAGTCTCGACGAATGGATCGTTTTCAATAAAAATGATTACGTGAGTAGGCCGAAAAGGCTCAACGTCATCGGAAATTACCAGATGAAATTACCATAGCGACTATGTTTGTTTCAAGTGGTTAACAAATTAAGCTTGCTTAGCTTCAAGCGGGACAAGAAACACCATGCAGTCAACTTTTAATGATAGGCAATCGACTATTCGCACACCAAACAAATTGATACAGTGAAACATAGACATCATAAGAAAAATCAAAACAAGGAGTGGGAACGGGAGTGTACCATATATACGTGGAACTTAATCTACGGTATGGTGTTTCTGTCGCTGATTGGACTTCATTCGAAGTCCAGGATTTTCTTGAATGGATCTGTTCTAAAGTTATCAAATCAGCTACACTAATTATCAATGCTACGAGTTCAATGTTCCTCGGTGACGGTAATGGATTCTAGCATGAACTGATTCAGAAAACCTGTTTGCACAGTCAATTTGCTGATTCATTTGGTGGGTTTCACAAGACACGGTGGATTGTGTGGATAACTGATTCCAAGTAAGAAAATTTTGAGCTTCAGGCATAGCTTAGCAACTCAGCTGATAGAGCGTTTGCTGGATCCGGGCATGCTGGTTCTGTTGCGGGTTCAAATCTAATCGAAGTCCAGGATTTTCGCAACTTAGTCTCCTTTTAAACCATATTATTAAGTCTGAACTTCGAAAGTTGCCTGTGTTAAATCTTTTATCACTCTGGCGAATTGCTAAATGCAATTCAATGTAAATGCAATAGGTGAAAATTATTATCAAGTACCTAAACCAACTGAATGCGTATTTGTCCGGCAATTTGTTTTTACTCATAACTGATAGAATACCGCGACAAGTAAAAACCCAACTAACTCATTTACCAATTCTTAAAGTATAGACACGTAAGTTTTGAGTCTGAAACTGCAAGTTGTGCCTTAAACTTGTTAGAAATATATGTGTAAATTTTTTCTTTAATCTTACGTAGTACAATACGAAACACTAGTTACCTGTAACTAAAAGGTGGGCTCTATTCTGGACAGGCATTTTCTGCATCATTGGAATATTGTAGACATCCATCGAAACGTCTAACGAATTCATTGTTTGCAAAATACCAGTTGATTTCCTTTTGTTCGGACAGTAGCAGAACAGTAGGTAGATAACTACAATCAATCTTACGACTGTTCGTTAACTAAAGTTCCCATTGTGCTTTCGTTGATTTTCTAATTGGTCTGATCAATTTTCATTGTGTTCATAGAGTCGTCTAATCGGTGCGTTGCAAATTTTCCTGATGTTAGTCGTATCGTGTACATTTTAAGTTTTATAGCTTAAAGTCTCTTCTATTTTGCATAAATTCAAAGTAGTGTATCATATTCACCTGCTTTAAGCCCGTTTTCTGAGCCACGTTACTTCATCTCAATTCAAAGCCTCATACCATGTTATCTACATATATAGTCAGCGCGAATGCACATGTGCTTCCAACTGCATATATGCACACAAACGCAGCAATACGGTCTGGTTATCAGCAGAAATTGAAGACTGCTTGCACGGCATGCCAGACAGCCTGGTCGGTGTGAAGGTAGATGCCACCGTGGTATGACATCACATGATGTGTGTGCGCAAGAAAATGGTTTAGACAATCGGTCGAATGAAAGCACGATACGACATCGATCCCACAACTGACTTCTCTGAATCCATTGCATCGCCTTACGACTAGACTAACATTCTGAGGAATCTGATGAGACGCCGTCTGGGCTGTACGGTTAGATCAGTAGAATATTGTGCTTTACACAAAATTTTTATGCCGCTGAAAGTCATGATGTGATTTGTATAATATTCTGGTTTTCTCCGATTACGCTGTTACGAGGCCAATAGCTTGGACTAGTATTATCAAAAATGTCACTGTTTATCTTAGCTCTTTTTTTCATAAACTGCACAATAGATGAAATTGTGTCGGAACATTTGGAGAAGTTATTGCCCCAGTCCTAATCTTCTAGATCTCTTCAAGTAGCTGGAACATGTATGTAGCGTGTAGTTCATAATCGTTGTTACATAACTTTCAACCATTTCTCTTATTTACGATATATATTGTGTTTATTATGACATTTGTGATTTACTAACATCCATAGAAATAGGGAAGCCAAACCATTGAGAAAGGGCGTTTTACCGTAATGGGAGTAACTTGCACACAGATATCGACCGTTAATTTGAACCTTTACCGGATTAATGTCACTTTGAAGATTATTAAACCTGGTTAGATTTATCCATACAGTTGTTAGTGCACTGACTAGAATGCACATTTTTAAACGATTTAGCAACTTCAGAAACTTTTTTGAATAGACAGTTAATTTTCAAACACAACATCGTATTTCAAAAAATGACAAAATATTACAACTGGATAATGGAATATGCAGCTATCTGACCATTTTATGAGTTCTACATTGATTAAACTAGTGCGTAACAGTAGGCTTGGACAACTTACGGAGACACACATTACACCACGTGAGTCAGCTGAATTGCCAGACAAAGGGATTATCGTATAATCAGATAACAGGCTTACTATTTAATAACCAATCCAGCAGTGTCGTTGTCTTCAACGTGAACGCCATCACCATCCCTCTAGACAGCAAACTATTTGCAGTTCACAACAATGCCTTGGTTTCACTAATGCGTGGGTAAGAACAACGAGCTCCATCAAGGAAAAATTTGAACTTACTAAACAAAGTACCTACGTTCAAATTAACTAACAAGCAGCATACACTTTGAAAAACACTAATCATATCAAAAGTGAGAGCAATTTGCATGCACTGGGCTTCTAATAACTGCCAGAATAATTTGGCAAGCTTTCACAACTCGACCACGTAGCATTTTAGATAAACAGCATGTGGCGTCTATGAATATGTTGGCATGGAAGGCATCTTGTTGACCATTTTCATACATGTTTCCATCTACATCCATATGTTCTCGAAGACTTAGTAAATAAGCTTGTATTATCACCGATTTCCAATACATGCTTCCTAACCTCAACTTTGCCTACCAATTGGCCTCACTCCCTTGCAGCGATTAAACACAGATATTGGCTTCAGTAACTTTTACAGTCTCGTTGTTATAGTTAATATATTTAGTCATTGTTAGCCGGCTGTGCTTTGAATGCATCTCTGGAATTAGACGAAAAATGAAAGCCTCATTTTGTACGAAAACCTGCGTATTTGTCATTGGTGTTTGACTCTGAAGCCACAGTGAGTAGATTACAGTAAACGGAATTCCCGTGATCATCACAAAAGCTCTTTATTCCCATCATGCCTATGCGAATAATTATCGGCTGGTCTTCGTTCTGATGAACACTGTCCGCCGCCGACATAGGCTGTAGTAAATATGTCAATACCTCTCATTCTTTGGAAAATACCGATCATATAAGTCAACAGGTTTTACCGTATGAGATGCAAGATACATCTGTAGCTATCAGGTTCAGTAGATGTTTTTTAATTTGCAGACTTGGATGTTAAATTCCAGATTCGCATCAGTAATACAGTAAATATGTGAGGCAGGCTAAATTGACACTCAAAGTGCATTGTACAGCAATCTAACGTTCTGTACCGGTTATGGATGACTGTGGTATTTGTATCTGGCTAGCGGTACGGATAAACTTGTAGTATACTAAAATGCCACGTGGCAGAAGCTAATCCGTTTCCGTTTGTATACTCAGTTGTCTAAACCTCACAACCGGGGAACAGGCCTCGCTTCCGTTGTTTACATATGACTTTCAAACACATTTTACATTTACTGGCCCATCGAATATTGTTTTCACGTGTTTGTTGGGTCTTCGAACCACTCTGTTGCACGTTGTAGTATATGGTGAATGAAGTAGTGGTATGTAGTTCAAATCCATTAGCATTATGAATTTCCGCTGTGTTCTACGTTAGTTTGTTAGGCAGGCCTCATAACACGCGTGATCGTGGTATCGACAACAACCCGTTTCGGTCGAAGTCGAAAACAAAGTGGTACTATACCATGATCTATACCTAGGAGCTTTTTCCAAAAAGAACGACAATCTTGAATGACGTTATTTCATTCAAAACCAACAGCGGTATAGTTAATCTGAAACTAGATTTGACCTAGGTAAACGTAACATTGACGAACATGATGTATAAACCTAGTGATAGCTTAAATCAACGTGTTTTCAGTGTGTAGCTGCAACCTTTTGTTATCCAGACTACCTGATACTAACTGAACTCTGCCACCTAACGGAAATTCAACCTCGCCTACCGGAACATTCCTATCCCCAGGACAATTATTCCATAAATACATGTCATCCTAAGGACACTAGACGAATGTGAATAATAGTTGCCCTTAGCTGCATTGCCTGAGTTGAATTAACGAATGCGGTTGCAGTTGCCCTACTAAATGCCTTGATTACAAAAGTCCCATCTATAAAGGCGATCATGAGGTCACAAGAATCACCCAGCCGTTATCAAACAGACTGTGTGGATATCGTCAGTTCATTATGTTGATAAATGTTTTGATTTTTGTTTTCTGTGGCGCAGATTAGGTCGATTTTCAATGATTGCGACATCCGAACGAGGTTGGCCTGTTGGCCTGAATGTTACAGAATTAGAACGTTGAAGGTATACATATCAACTCTTAACCTAAGTATAAGTAAGGGTCACAATGAACCAGATACGCTGAGACAGGCAATAGGAATTACGGGAGCAGTGGTCATTATAAACGGTTGCATGTAGTTTAGGAACTTTAGACTGTTTACTGGAACTTGCGATGGCAATGTCCCAATAGGTAACCTGTATAAAATACTTGATCAGCCGTATACTGTGTTCGCTTATCTACCCTACTGTATACAGTATTACAGTTCTGTTTCCATTATAGGATGTTATTTGGGTTTGGATAAAGACAGTCACCCACACCTTGACAGCGAAACCGGAAAGCTTCATAGCCGAAGTCGTAAAACATCGGGCGAATGGCATTAAACCAAAATTAGAGCCGTTTGTTCTGAGAAAGAATATGCTTTATCCCCAGTGGCGAACGAATATAGTCAGTTCCATCGGAGGTCTATCTATTAGCATGTCTGGCATGAATGAATGTCAGATTGACCAACACATTGTCCACATTAGCCTCATGTGAATCAAAACGCCTAAACAGTCGGACCCAGACTCTTCATAACACTGGTCTGTCAACACAGTCGAGGAGGAATTAGTCGAAAGGGGATGAATGCAATATTAAACAAGGTGGATATTTAGGTACATTGCAAGTACACATACAACATGGACAACAGGAGCCAACAAAGCTAGTTTTCAGTAACAGTGTCCTGCTGTTAAATTTTGTGGTTACGAAAGAAATGAATGGTCTGAACTTCATTATTTGTTGGAGGGCAGGGGTGTAAGTTCGGATCACAACAAATCCTGAGTATAACTAACGTTTCTTGTACGTTTCTGAAGGAAATCCGTCAGATTACTACGTGGTTGCTGACGGTAGTGTTCAGTTCTTTAAACAAAGTCTACCATGAGGTCATTATTACACTCGAACAAAAAAATGGCTATAAGCCACCGCGGCTGGTCAGTGAGCGTTCTTAGTTACTTACATGAAAAGTAAGCATGATTCCTATTTTGGACTGGGTGCACGGATCGTAATTTGTACACTACGACGGGTCTTGTATAATCATTCATCCTATAGACAGCTGACTATCATGGTCTTATCGGATCTATAAGTTGTCTTCGATTCCGTTACGCATACCGTTCTCTGGATATGCCTCCTTTGCACAGAAAATCCGGAAAAACAGGTAAATTTATCAAGATCGGTCTATGCTAACTCCGCAAGTAGGGTTAGAGTTTATCGAAAACTGTTTCAGTTGTTCACCAATCTTTGCGGTATTTATCGCGATGTCCTACGTTTCCCCTCCCGTTGGAATTTTGTTTGGACGACTTTGTAAAACGTACACTTGCAGAATCTACTGAGCCCAATGAGTTCAGTTTTTTCCTTGCACTAGGTTGGCTGACTCGAAGTATGCGGTCGACAGTTTCAGTAGACCATGCTGAGCGAGGCAAATGACTTGACAATTTTACACAGAAAACGCTCGAAATCATTAAATTACAAACAGCGGATCCAGGATACTTTCGCCCTCAAGCTGCCTATTGACAGCAGTCTTGATTTCGTCAGCTTGCGATATCGTCGATGAGCTATTAACGAGAATACGACAGATGGTCACTGCCTTTGCTTACCCGCTTCATTTGTCGTGACGACGTGATATATGGATGTCTTTGAAGTAAAGGGCATTTTATGTTTGTGTACGTTCCCGATAAATGAATCAACAGATCTGGCGTGCCTGTTCACCGCTTTCTCCTCCACTTAGCCCACATCAAGTGGAATGATCACGTTAGCATGCAGCCGTTCGCCAGGTAGCATTTCGAAACGCTTGCGATACACGTACAATTGGTTAGCTAATTAGGTTGTAGTCTGCGGTGGCTGGGTCACGTACTCTGCATAACTGCTTAGTGTTTACTCTACCGGTCATTATATGGTGAGACCAGGAACAGTTGGGTAAGGCCTTGTGGTGGTCAAAACGAGGCGCATACGAAACGGTTTCGCTGAGTAAAATGTGCAGGTGTTGTCTACTCGAATTGAGTCATCGTGTCAAACAAAAAGCTAGTTAGATGTGATAACGTGTCGCAGTCCATGAAATGCTTGCATTCGTGATATTTCTAGTTAATTGTAGGTCATCTTTGTGATGTGCAGTGGTTCGAACCAAGTTCCTATCTGGCCAAGTTCTTGGTCATCAAGAACAGTAAGCACAATCGTAGGAAAGTGGGTAACGTGGTGCGTAAAGGCTAGTGATGTACAACTTCGTAAACGAATCATCCACAGTTGAGTTTCAACTATACTAAACAGTAGCATCAGTGTGAACCACTGATGTATTGCTGTCTATGATGATGATGACCCAGATCTATGATTTTAAGTAAATGATTTGTGATATCTCACATTTCCATAGTATAGTGATGATTTCTTCGTCACGCTGAAACACAACAAAACTCAGTCAGTCGATCAACAGATTTTGTCATATCAATTCTGACGGTCGTGTGTTCAATTATCTGAGAATTAATGAGTTGTCTGTTAGAATTCATCGTGGTCCATATATACGATATACCCACCGATATATCCGTGAATATATTTCATATTAGCGGCAAACTGGAGTGTCATTGTTTTGAGTGCACGCCGGATAACAATATTGATGCGGTTTTGTATGTAAACGAACATTGTAGCATCTCATGCTAATAATGTTGTTAGCTTAATCTCTTGATCAATCGCTGTAAAATTTGTTCATACCACACAATGGAGAAGAAAAGATGTTTGAGCATTAAGTCGATCGTTTCTATAACATTTTCTGACATTAAACGGTGCTCTCTAAAATTTTGTGTATTGTCTGAGAGTCTCACGAATTTGGGTGCACATGTATCCGGATTCATAGCTGAAAAAGAAGACAGGTTGTTAAACTTACATCATAATGGAGATCTCGGTGCGGTGTCCCCTCTGCGATAGTATAAGTTATTGGTTTTCTTTATGAGATTTTAGAATTTATGAAATCAGGCCCTGTATGTGTTATGACTCTCATTGTTGTGTAGTATGAGGGAACTGAAACTCAGTGTAAGTCTCCATGTCTCAAGATAACATTCATTAGGTTGATCTTGACGGCTTTATTCGTAACTACTTTTAACCTATCTCTACATATACAAAGTAATATCAACAACCTTAATCATTCACTAGCGATTATCCCATACCCTTTATCGTTTTGCGGTTTATAGATCGAGCAAACTGATCAGAGAAGCAATCGAGAACAATGATTTTCTACGACATTTGGATAAAGTACAAGTGGAAGAGATCGTCAATTGTATGTACAAAAAACACATCAATCAGGGCTCGTACGTGATTCGGGAAGGTCAGACAGGTGATGCACTATATGTGGTAGCCGGTAAGTTCAAAATCAGTAGGTGTGTGATTTTTGAGTTCAATTAATTCTGTTGTTTGAAACAATTTGTCGTGTTTTCCACTTGACCTTATATGCTTCCAATCGGGTTTCACTCAGTGTTCATGTGAGTATGGTGTCCTTTAGTGTATTAAATCTGCGTTTGATGGGTGCACTTGATGAAGCTTTAAGGACAGTCTTTTTATCGGTTTAGACACACCTGGAGGTTCAAACCGTGTTCTTTTACCTGCACTCCCAACAATACATACGATGAAATTTGAATCGGTTCGTGGTATGAAACGTACACACATCACCCTCTCTTCCACTTCCGTTTCCTTCAAGCACATCGAATGTGACACGCTTTGACTTAATCCTGTTGCATTTTAATCGACTGAAATTTTCGGGTCGACGAAATGTTACGTCCATTCAACGAGGTTACCGAGTTGGTCGAACGGTAACGGAACACTGCGGTCAAATCATTGCCATCTCCCTTATGTGTAGAGTTAAATGAAGCAAAACACAAAACCTCAGCGTTCAATAGGTATTACACGTTTTGAAGGAAATAGAATGTCATTGCCACGCATCACTTTGTTTCTCTCGCACTGTTACTGGATGTGCAGCAAAAATCCAAGATTGGTACGTTATGTCCATATCATTAAAACATGAAATTTGAAACGATTCCGGTCCGAACCTGGCTTGTCTAGAATGTATTTTGCACTTTCAAAAGTACAGCGTTTTCAACTCAGCTTTCTGATTGCTGACCGTCCGCAGGAGGCCTTGGACCATTTTGAAACCCAAGTAGCATTATCTCGTCAGTATGAACCGGTAAGATATCAGTCACAATAATTAAGACATTTGCTATCTTTAAGTGCATTAAATCCGGCTCTCGTTTGATCTATTTCGCTATAGTGAATACGTGAGAGTTTTTCCAGTTCTGTGGCTCGGTACTCAACCTTTGTTTTCGATGTGAACAGACGACTAGTGGCTGATTACAATTGGCTCTTAATCGCAGGTTCTATCGAACGGCTATTGCCCTTTGGCTACTTTTCATCATTATGATCTTAGGCCTATCTTGTTCTAACTGTTGTTCATTTTTATCGCATACTGATTGTCCATTAGATTTACGTGAAACAAGAAAATGCAGTGCGTTAGCTTTGCAAAAGGGGCTCTTTTATTAAAGTGAACACAATGCATGGGTTAGTCCGCATAGGACATGCATTTATCAGTATGCCCTGAATGCCTGTTTAATCCTATGCGATAATGTTCACGATTAACTTGCTATTCAGTCAGTCCAGTCGGCATGTCGAAGTAGAGGTTAACCTCATAGTCTGTAGGGATCATCTGTAAGTGGGTATTAAACTGACAAAACCGGTAAGAATAGAACTGGTGACCATGATCACCAGCCTGAGAAAAATCCAAACCTTTCACGGGCAAAATAAATTAGTAAAACGTAAAATAATTTGATACAACCTGTAGATAACATAATGTATGTACACAGACACATTTGTTCGCAACTGACAGACTTAAGTGCATCGATTGCTACCGAACTATAATTGGTTACAACTGGCACCTGCTAGATGTAGTTATGTGAGAAAGAAATCTGTATATGGTTGGTGGAATATTTCACTATTTTGTGCACAATCTTCTTGTAAAATGAACACGAACCTATGCTGACAGTTGTCGGAATGGACTAAGTTGTCGGTATTGTTTATTCTTAAAAGATTGACATGTCTGACACAAACCTGAACTGCACACAACGCTCATGTGTAAGCATTTTTGTGTAGGAGTCTGCACAAAGCGCGAAGGTGTATGTACATTATCTTCTATTAATAGCACATTGATGTACTTATGCCAATCATGAGATGTGTAATCCGTGATATTGTTGCAGGAAAAAAAACACCAATATGTTATGTAAATGTAGTCAGTGCGGGGGTGGATTATGATGCTTTTCCCTATCGTTCACATGAAAACTGTTGTACAGACAATGAGTGACAAAAGGGGGTTTCCTATAAATTACATTCGTGTCAAAATTTTCAAAGGGTGAATTGGTTCCTAAACGTTCCGATGATGTATTCAGCAGCTGCCAAGTTTGTCCTGTTTGTAAAATGTGTTAGGTTCAGCTTTAGAATTAATAATACAAATGTTAAAACAAGAAGTTTACATCTGGACATGTAGAGTTTAGGTTGGCTTGACATGAATTCTTGATAATTTGTCTCGTAGGCGATACGGTTATAGAACCGATTGGAACAACACTTAACCAACTAGTTAAGTTTAACATTTGTAATTTCTACTAAAGATATTTGGCTAACGTCAGTCCTTTGAGGGTGGTAGCAAAACCGATAGACTTTGTTTTGTGGTTAATCAATCTGGCTTGTAATTACACGATTCCACCAGTTCGTATCTCACTTACCTCACCTAGAAGTATCAAACTAACCACTGACCAAGTACAACGCACAATACTAAACCGGGTAGGATTTTGAAGGTTTTTACTACATCAACGTTTCTCCTACATCAACCCCTCCTCAAGACCGTTCCTTTAAGAAATTGCATCAACTTCTACAGAAAAAGTGACTTTCAGCAACACATTGATCACTTCGTCCCATGAAGGATATTATTCCTAACAATCAAGTGCAAAAAGGCTATTACTGATAGTTTGTTCCTTACTCTATGACGTATTTAAGCCGTAACCCGGGACAGTTTCCAAAATACTGTTAATTGGTTCTGAGGAGGTCTTGTCTTAGCAACATATTCTCGTCCATCAACTATAGTGCGTCACATAATACGTTTTTCATGTAATCAAGTAGCTACTTCAGGAAAATAATGCGATATCATATGACACATAGGACTTGTACAGAACACGTTTTCGTCATCCGGATAGGCTAAATATAGATAAAAACTAAGCGCAAGCACACTGCGCATATCCAAGATGCCACACCACGTTTTTTGATAGCCTGACCATCCGGATCAATGTAGCAGACGTCTTTCTGTTACTGTTGGTCACTTATTTTTGTCATACATTCAAGTACGCTTGCATTAGATTTATGTTGTTTCTCTTTTGGATTAATTGTTTTCTCTCTTTTTATAATTTGTCACCTCATTACGGTCGACCGTTCGAAAAAGATCTTAATTTGACTTATGGTTAATCGCTTCCACACCTTCCCACCAAAATCACCAAATATAGCTAACCATGGTTAGCTTTTTCCCATCAGTAAAATTCCAATTAATCTTATGCGTTCTTGTTCTGGCTGAGTTATTTGGTATTTTCTGGCCTACTAGTCAATTTAAAACACTGCGTTCCGTTGATCCAGTTCACCAGTAACGATAGAAGACATACGTCGCGAGATATTAACAATTCGCTTACTCTCCTCAGTCAAGAACGTGAAACATTGGCGTTGTATTAGAGTAGTAGTAATGAACATATTTAAATCCATACGGTTAAGTAGCTAATAACTGGATGTACCAGTCGAATTAGATACAGATTAGCGTGAACCCCAAATTCTGTCTTGTGTTCTAGTGGTCCATTGGTTTGCATTTGTCTAATCATTTCCTTTGGGGACATTATTGTTCATTATCGATATCTGTAAACTGTATAAACTGTTGCCTTAACTATGTCTCATGTGAAAGCAGCTGACTTCACGTGACCTCAAGTCACCCAGCTCTAGGATTTCAAAGATCAGAGACAACGAAAATTCTGTGCGAGTTAATGTAACAGCACCTCGCAAGTTCGACTGCGGTCTATGTCCAAGTGAGTTTACTTTAGGTTGAGTGTCTACTATGCGCAGATGGCTATCATATGTCTTACTCAAATTTTGTGTACAAGAGAATGAAGTGAAAAAATTTAAATTCCAGAGATTCTACCAAGACCTTAATTGAAGAAATATTTGCTGTAATGTGAACTGGTATTCGTCAGCTTTTTGTCACAGACTTGTTTACCGTGTCGAGAAAAATTGGGTTACCAAGCGCATGAAAAGCATTAGGCAATCCCAATTGGAAAAATTATCATTTTTATTGGGAAACAACAGCGTTTCTATGAACGACTGCTATCAAACGACGGGTACGTGGCGTTTCGATTGGTCTGTTCGATACTGAGCTTCACAACATTGGCTTACACTATTCGGTTGGTCAAATCCGACACGCGTTCAGACAACTGTTTTATCCAACGCATCCTACAAGCAAGTTCGAGTAAGCAGCCGATCACTCTTTGTTCGCCTGGCATCAATCGACCACAGTTCCGTTGTCAGTAGCCTCTACGTGAGTTCTGATTGGCTCAGTGTTATCCAACCAGGATACAGCAGCAGCTCAACCACATTGAAATAGTCGGGACACGTGTGAGCAGTATATTATGGGTTTCTGAAACACAGTAGTAGTTAACCGCTTCATGAGTTCTCGAATCAGTTCATACTTATATCGTTTGGTAATTTAACATCATTCACAGTTAAGAACGCAACTTCCAGGTTCTCCAAAATTATTGGCGCAAATACAAATCAAATTTGCACTATTTTTGCCTATCTTTAAGCTTACAATTTGAACATTATTATTTTCTCGCTATCAAGCAAAACATATTTAGTAGCTTTATCAAAGTAATTGCGCTTGTCGGTAGAAATGAAAGGCTAGACTTACGCATAACGCCTGTTTTCTAGTTTCCGACATCTCAGGCTACTGCAACTGGTTGCCACATATTAACAGTCACCCCTTCTACATCGTCCATCTGATGATCAATGTGAAATTGGAAATGCTTCTCTTGTGTTTCTCACAATGAATTCGTATCATATGAAGCAATGTTGGGCAAGGTCAACATTCCGTTTCATAATTGTAAATACAACAGACGTCTTTTCTTGTCTTGCTTATCTATCCAGCTAATTAATTAACTGGCTACATCCATTATTGTTATAAATCAAATTATACCCGTGTTAGTAGTGAAGATTAGGGGATTTAGGTTATTTCAAAATTGAACACCACCCACACTCGATCACGGCGTTCGCATTCAGATAAGCCTTTCAGCTAGCCCACTTCGAAAGGAAGCACTAGACTCGAGTTTCGCTCTTATTAGAGCTCATCAGTAGTGCATATCTTTGTCCGGATCGGAGTTTGCACTCCGACCCTCGTGCTTGTGAGACTGACGTGTTAACCACTATGCCAGCAACCTCACAACAGGCATGACCGAATAATCAAATCCAAACGCTCAACCACAACCTTGTATGAATAGTGTTCAGCTTGCCCGATCATTTCGACAGGAGAATGAACAGAATCACTCTGTTCTATCCAATCGATAACCCCGTGATCAGGACTTCTCAGTTAGGTTGAAGTTACTGTCTTCATTGAACCAACTGAGCATGGTTTGAATCAGTAGTGAAGGTTCGGGATTTAGGTTATTTCAAAATTGAACACCACCCACACTCGATCACGGCGTTCGCATTCAGATAAGCCTTTCGGCTAGCCATTTTAGTAAATAACGGGTATGCCAGTCCAAAATGAACTATTGTGCCCCATTTCACGCAGACGTGCTGTCAAACAACTGTATAACAAGTGTTGTCTGAACATCGTTTTCTTACCCATCGTAAATGGTTTTGATTCGTCGAAGGCTCAGCTATTGTTATGATACACATATATAAGTAAACAAACAGCTTACAGTGTGTAGAGAGGGACAGAATTTTTTTGTGCTCATTGGAGTATAATTCACGTATGAGCATTTTGCAGAAGAGATGAAACTATTTAATCCAGCACAGCGTTCATTTCTAACTATTTTTGATAAGCACGACACGGGGAATGAAGACGGTCGAAAGGAAGTTCATCCAACCGCAACTCAAAAGAAGCTTTGTATAGATTATTTAGTATAATTGACATCAGACGATAACTGTACGTCATTTGTCCATAAGCACTTTTTCATGGAATCTTGAAGAACGCGCCATTTATGGTCAGCCGAAAACTGGAATCTCTTCCACAAATTAAAGCTTGTCAAAACCTCAACGATTACTATGAACAGATGTATGGAAGATAGTATCCTTCCGTGTGGCAAAAAATCAGTTTTGATTGACCTGCTACATAGATGCACTATTGATATGATTAAAGAAAGAATCTAATACAACGCTGTTAGCACTATCTGGGACCTCCAAAAGACATTCTGGTACGTCTTTGGTTTTCATAAAAATTACCAGTTTGTACTGAAAGCTAGAAGACAGTTTGTGTAACTTTACGTATTTACACCTTCATACTTCATGTTGTCATTCTTGAACGGGAAGTATATTGCATGTTGGGAGTTCAGCAGAATGGGTTTTCAGAACGTGTTACTGAAGTGACAACACAGCGGCTTACATAGTGGAGCAACAGACCGTCCACTTTACTTGCGCACAATCTGGATCTATATACAAACGAGGACTTTATGGTGGGTTGACTAGACTGGTGTTTAGAAATGGACGTGATTGTGCATCGAACTTGTATCAGACAGAGACTGTTCACGAGGCTTTGCGTGAACTTCCGTTGTCACTTGTAGCCCTTGTTACAAACCGTGCGGAAGCTTACAGAAATTGTGAGAGATAGCGGAGTCCAAAGTCAATTTTGGAGAGTCATAATGTGTCTTATGAGTATAACACAGAACAGTCTCAATCTATTGATCCATTCGGATTTTTATAATCAATGAGAACTGAAACATTTTTAAATCCGTATTTATGTCTCCATTGTAAATGTATGAAAAAATATTAGCCCTTTATATATACAACTAAGCCAGATGTGCAAAAATGTCGATTTCCGTAAACTCGGGTAGTTATTCGTTAGCTGTTCTCAGCCATTTACTTCGAATAATAGCCACTAGATAAACGACTGAGTACACGCAGATACAACATTAGAATCTCAATAGTTAGCAAATGTCGTTCGATTCTGGGGTTGTGTAACACCTGTTTGCATATTTAAAAGCTGATGCACGAATAAACCAGATAGGCGATCAATTAGGGGCAAATCACTATACCTTTTTCCATACCGGTTTCTCTTTTAGGCATAAGAATGTATTTTTCGTGTAAAAACCTTTCGTTTTAGTGTAGTCGAATTTCTCCATTGTATTTTCAGGCTGTGGAAGTGGTTTATGCCTGGTCTAGTGAAGTCATGTTTTGCGGCCTTCGTAATTGCGACCGCACGCATTGGCTGCTGCGATAGGGCGACGTCCGAAAGAACACTTGAGTTGTGAAGATCATCATACGGTCCAATCGGGGTATAGAGTCCAGCCCAGAGGGGGCAGAGAGCACAAGCAAATGATTGGACCACATGACGACCTTCACAACTCAAGTGTTCCCTCGGACATTGTCCCAGCGCAGTAGACAATGCGTGCAGTCGCAATCACGAAGGCCGCAAAACATGACTCCACTAGACCAATCATAAACCACTTCCACAGTCTGAAAATACAATGGAGAAATTCGACTGCACTAAAACGAAAGGCACGAAAGATACATTCTCATGCCTAAAAGAGAAACCAGTAAGGAAAAAGGCATAGCAGATAGACGAGGAGCTGATTCATAGTTCATATGCACATTATATTACTGACAACTTTAGTAGACAGAATTCACACAATCAACATATGTTGAACCCCTAATGCCCAACCAAAAGCAAGAGTAATGTGTACATTTCACAAAAGTTTGGATCAGACATGTTGAGGAATAAGAAACACGATTGTAACGATTCATTTTCGATCGTTGAGTTACGTGCAGTTCAAACTGAAAACAAGGCTGAACTCTTCATTATTATAGGAATCCGTAAATAATTATAATATATAAACCTTAGTCGTTCACGATGATAGTCTAATTCAATCAGATCAGTGGGTTCCAAACGAAACACATGCTTTAAACTGTTAGGGGCGAATAAGTTCGGTAAAACAAAAATCGGATTAGGAAGGTATCTGGATTAAACGTCAGGTTGGTTACTGAAATAAGGAAGGCAAATAGGGGAAAACAGCTTCTCTCAGTTTGGGAATCAACACATTTTCAACGGTTATCGGTGGCATTGGACACAAGTAACACAACTGTCGCGATAACTGAGCCAGAGTCTCCTTTGCCATGCACAAACACTGTCGTACAGTTGGTCCTATGGACAGATACAAATCATGACTGATTTCCTAATCGGCTAAACAAAAAACCATTATGCTGTGCACTATGGAGTTAAAAACAGAAAACTGTTTGTCGTTTAGCTGTTTATGAGCTTGGCAGGATAAGTTTGTACATATATAGGGTAGTTTTGAATCGGATGAAATCAAACACACACCGAGTAGTACAGGCAGGGTGGCGACTTTCAAGTGCGTCTCAAGTGCGTCTCAGGTTGAAGTGAATAATTTTGTGCATGATTAATTGATGACACTTCAAGTTAAATCTGTTTTGCTTGTGTTTATTTTGTGTGAGCTGTGTGACATCAAACTACCATGTTTTAATATTAACCTCTCTGTTACTAGGTGAATTGTTAAGCCAAGTCCCCCTGAACCTGTGCTGGTTAGTATAATGATGACCTGTCGGAAGAAATTGCAACCTATCATCAGCTCGGTAGATCTGCACAAAAGAATATGTGATGCATGAATCAAACGACCATATCGAACCGATATGTACACAATCTTATATTAAGTTCAATACTAACAATCGCTGTGGCAAGCAATTGTCCTTTTTGGGCGTCCGGTTAACCAGAGAGGAAGATTGTTCTTCTGTAATAAATATTTACTAAAAACCATGTGAGTTGGCCAACTCATACAACGTAAAATATTCGCATCAGTTACACACTGACTTGGACTTCTGTGTACATTATGCAGTACAAAATCTGTTTTGATGGAATCATACTAGAAGTTTCCGGTTTTATCTAACAAACTCTTTCAAACTAAATAACATGTATATCCCATCCATATACATTCTACACCGGTGAATGTTTGACTAGTCATCGCAATAGTACCAAGCAAACTGTTGTGTACACACTATTGCGCTGGTAGGACGGACCCTGGCAGGATGGACCCTGTAAGCAACACTGAATACAACATCTCACATATCAACAAGTCCAGACAAAAACTAGCCAGTGCCATCCGTTGCCAGAATACAACATGCTTGACGAAACCACTGTGCACTTGTTGACTGCAGTAAGTTAGTTTTACCGTAACGACGCTACACCTGCCAATCGTCGGACCTAGAAACTCTTGAACTACTAAATGAGGCACAACGAAAGGGTTATCAGAATCCTGTTACGTACCGGATCTCACAAAGGATTTTTATGTTGTTTGTTATACAGTAAACAACTATGCCGTCGCCTTTCCCTTGACACCATGGATCCTGTTTGAGAGACGAACTTGAACCCAACGCCTCCTAAGCTGTCTGTTATTAATAATTCATCAACATAAATTCAACATGTTTTGTTTAAGTGTAGTCTGGCTTATCCATCGGTTAATATATATCTGAAGACTAAAACAACCGCTGATCAGTCCAGTAGCAGTTCACCTATCTCGTTTATTCGTGCATTACACTTCAAATACTGAAAAACCTTCGCGCCCCAGAACTCAGCAATGTTTGTTAGCCATCGAAACCCCACTAGGTGACCCGCATTTACTAACTTGTCTATCTGTGTTGTCACCGTGTGACTTACGCAAGCAAACTCAATTTTTTTAGGTTATGGATTTTGGAGGGGAATTTCGGTATTCTTCAAAATCCCTATTAACTCGTTTACATTTTCGATCAATACCGACCACTTGTAAACAAACAAGGTTATTTTCTACGCACAGTTCTGCTACTTTTTCGATGAATAGAATCATTCCAATAAGGTCTTCTTTAGTCTGAGCGAAGCTATTGTTCGAAACCGGAAATTGGATAAGCATTAAGTCTCATTCGTTCCCTGCAGTATATGGTTTAACGTTCTCCATAATTACATCATTATTGATTCTGTTTTGTATTCTACTTGTGTTGCTCAATGTAATGTTTATGTGAAACCTGCTTTGTTTTGCCACGAAAGATTATTAACGAAAATGCATCCCGAGGATCGAAGACGAATTTATTTGTATTCTAGACAATTCTCTGTTTGTTGATTTCTGATTACATGTTTATAAAAATAAGAGCAACTGATTCGAGAGTTTTATCCTTACTTCCGTGCAGACAATTTTAACTTGTTATCTAGCTGATATGTAAATATCATGTGAATAATTGTGAGTAATTCACATATTGTGGATGATGCACAGTTTCCAAATCGAGACCTGTTTCTACATCTAAAATTTAGAGAGTTCTTTCTGTGAAAATGCTGATAATATTCCAGGAAATATTCCACCTATTTCAACCCGACCAAATCATAACCACTAAAGTCTTACAAAATAGAGGCAGGCAAAAACAAACAGATTAAAGGGAGATTCGTCAAGACTAATTTTGGAAGTGATCAGTACTCACAACATAGATAGATTCACATTTAGTATCTACTGGAATAGTCCAGGGCAGCAGTTGAGCAAAAAGTTACAGGAATTGATTGAGAGAGAAAACATCAATACGATTTGATTAGAATGAGTGACATATTGATCGGTCCAACATTTCTCAACGTGAATGTGTGCACTGGTTCTTAATGAGCTTAAAACAAAACAAAATTGTAGTTGCTTGAAGCTAATATACAAAGCTGTTGACAATTTCCTGATAGATGTCTAAACAGATCACTTACTGACTTGTTGGTTATGCTCTTACTGGTACGATTCTGAAAAGTCTGATGTGGATGACTTGTTTACAAGCAAGTTGTAGATCTAGTGATTTCGTGGTTAGCAGAAGTTACTTGCAGACAAAAATAAGAATCGTTACCACTAAACAATAACCCTTGAACTATCGAGCATGGATAGCATACGAAAATCAGACAACATTTAACGGGGGTAGAAGTTGGGCTTGTACTGTAACATGACATAACAGCACCGATAAATGAAATGACAAAATCATGTTTGTTCAGTCATCGCACACCAGTAGAAAATGTTGCGTTTGTTCAGTTGAAAGACAGTAAAAATGAGATTTCTGTGGAATATTTGAAGCAAAGTGAGTATGGAATCTCTAGTGACCCACGGTTGTGCGTTTTTTCATAAAGAAAGCTTCAAACTCTTCGATTCGGCCGAATGAGACGGTTAAACTTGCTTGATATATAGTAAATCAATAATTAACAAAATTCAACGACTTATAACCACAGAACATTTTCACCCGGAAATTAACCGTTAGCAGTTGGCACTTTCCAAATCAACAGGACAGACAGTTAAGCTGGTCGATGAAGGAACAATTGAAGAGTTAGTCATTCTATCAGATTGGGCGGCGATTTGGGAAATAAAACTACCACTGGATATGTTTACAACCCCATGGATATGTGAGAACCGTGGTTGTAATAAGTTGATGTCCCACCTGGTGAGCGGGTTTTTTTAAGTCTTTTGGTCACCATATTGTCAGTACATTACATTCTTGTTAAATCTGCTCGAGAATGGACACTTTGTTTAGTGAGTGCGAATATACGGAAATTCTCGGAATGATAAATCCTTCAGGATGCAAGGTAGCATTCTGGTCAATACGGCTAGTGACCGAAAACATCTCACCATACATTATGGCAAAAGTGTTTTTGTAAAAGTGTGGAGCAATTGATTTTGAAACAGTACTGTCGAGCCTTGGATTTACAAAACTTTCTGAGTAGTTTTAAGGTGAAACACAACCTTTACATTTCTACAACAAGATAGCATAACTCCTTACAAATTGTAAAACCATACGTTTATCGAACACCAATGATAATGGACTTAACTAAATTCACCAGATGGTGCATCATCAAAAGCAAACACATCCACATAAGCTATATATTGAAAATACTCAGTAACCAATTACAAAGTGTCTGCAACTGGTGAAAGGAGAATGGTGCATTCAACCAACTTATGTAGCAGCTGTTTCGTTGTTCTATTTTGAAAATACACGTTCTTCACAGATCAACCGAACATTGTTCTGACTCAGCGATAAAAATACGCATTGATAGTCACGTTTTTGTTAGCTGTAGCCCCAGTTACCGTGACTATCGGCGCTGGAGTTTAGTCAGTGTAAAATTATTAATTTTTTCTATGAAGTAATAAATCATAACGGCTTTTTGAACTACAGAACCCTAAGCAGAGGAATATGTATATGCTTTATTCCAAAGCTCAATTGTGAGTTTGTAATCATTCAAGTTGTTGATTAGAAATGCTGACCGAGACGGTAACATGTCGTAGTAAATGGCCCTCGCATTTCTCCTTAGCCACGCGTGTTTATTCTTTTTGACCTCTCTGATGTTAATTTTTATATCTTGAAATATTCCACATTACTGCATTGACGAGTGATAAATCAAATCACGGTACATTCTGGTCAGGGTTAGAACGATTGGTGTCGAGGGAAGAGACATAACGACAAGAAGACGATGCAGAACGGATAAAACGAGCGGATCACTTTCTATGTGTTTCACACACCTCACCATGAATTAGTAATTTGAGCGTAAAATGCGTAATTGATCTTTTTCATGTTACCATACTTGTCAGAAGCCGTGGGGGATAGAGGTGTTTAATCAAGCATTATGGTCTATGGTACAGTCAACCCTAATTCAAGTTATTCCACTATTTTTGAAAGCATTAAGAAATCCAGTTTCTACAATTACTAATACTGCTCGTATAAATTTACGTCCCCTTTATTAATCAGTATCACAACAGTGTTTCCCACTGTAAGTTACATTAACTCACCACGTAATTCACAGACTGTGTTTCGAAGTCTTCTAGCTTTGTAACTTATCTGGCAGAGGGCTTGCTGTATTTCAGCAAGCTTTTTCTGTTACTGGTTGGAACTTATCATAACTATAGCTGATATGAAAATGAGTAGACTAAAAACTCATTTTGTACATATCCATCGGTGTACCAGTCAACCCGTCTAGATGTTTTTTGAGAAAAATCTTGCAGATCAGTCAGCAAAGTATTCTTTCGTCGAATACGTCAAATTGTCTACCAATGGTTATGCAATAGCGCTCCAGTTGTTTAGCCTATATGTTTGAAACTTAAGGTTGCCGCGTTATTTATGCATATCGTAGTACTCGGCTATGGTTATTAAAACTTTGTCAGTTTGACAAACATAAGATTACAGTATTCCCTCCATAAAAATATCAAAGTTTTAAGCAAGAAAAGAATGATATAATCTTGGGTGGAACAGTAGATCTTTGATAGGTCTGTAGCGCAAGAGCACAACCATCATACCCCCCCAACATAGACATAGATCACAGGACACGGTTTTCACTTGCTCAAGTCGCGCTATTACTAAGACACTAACTGTAAAGGATATCATCAGCGTGAATGGTGACGTGTCATCAAAATTGACAATCCAATGGTTAGTAAATGTACCCCGTTAACTGATTACCAATCATGGTCAAACTGAATCAGACTTGATATACCACTGGGATTTGAGGACTAGGACAATCTGGAAAGTTAACCTGAAGGGAACAGAAAATCGATAGGGGGATCGTCTCCGCGGATCAACGAGTGTGAGGGAAAGTCAAGGCTTAATAGAACTGCACTCCCACGAAAGACAACTCATAGAGACATCTGAATGCTCTTTGATACAACGATGGTGAGTCCGTCCGACCTACTTTTGACTGCGCACAATCTATGCATGTATTTAGATTACGATGCTGATGGTCAAAAATATTTAACCTTTAGATCGCTTCCATTAAAAAGTAAGACTGGATTAAAGCACCATAGATGAGGTAGCGCTCTATGAAGTAGGGTTAATTACTTACGAGTCAAGGTTGAACTTGTGACGTTGTGACAGAAGGTTCCAAGTTTGGAGGTAGTAAGCCAGTCATCTACTGATACCATACAGGGCGACCTAGTTCCCATAAATTTACGAAGAATGTTTCGAATGAATGGCCGGAATGATTTGATTGCAGATAATGGAACTGAAAATCACCTAATCTCTGTTGTTATCCAGACCACTAGAACGAGTCAGTTGCTCTTGTATAAAAATTGTGTTATATCACGTCTCCGGAGCTTAGGGTTGTCAGTCCAGACAAAATATGAAATGCATTCACACTTATTTCTACTGCCGGCAAGTTTGAACAGATCGAAACCGAATAGAAAACAACCAGGATTACCTAGTTTGCAAGATAAATATAAGACTTTCTACCTGACCCCATATGTCATGAATAAGCGTGATGGAACAGTTTGGAATGGCAAACTTGTTCACAAGTATAGCAAGAAGAGTTGACGAAGTATTCGATACGTAAAATGGCGATATGCGCTAGAAAATCATTGTCAACTTTTCTCAATAAACTTAATGGGAATTTTTATTGTCAACACATTCGTTGTTTCCCGCAAGTGATTTACCAGTTCAAGCGTACATTACTATCCACTTTCACTTCAATAAGTGTTTCTAGTCAGACAGTGTGAATGTTTTTATCAGTGCAAAATACTGATCGGTAGAAAAGAAAAGGATTCATCTGTTATTCCGTAGCCGAAATAGATTGATACAATGACGAATTCAGAAAGATCTAGGCTTATACTATTATCAATTTATTCGAGTCAAACGTTACTCAACTCGTGACATGAATCCTCTGTTATTATTGGCATAAAGTACGTAGTCACGTGATATTTAAAAATCAACTTGGTTATAATCAGACTTATTTCCCTGGGTTGTTTTTTTCTGGTAGAGGGAGTGCTTGAGGTATCAAAAAATGATCAACTTCTGGGTCGCATGGACGTTGGTCGCGCGTTCGGTGAATTGGCTTTGCTTTACAACTGCAACCGAACTGCTTCTGTTCGAGGTGAGTGCCACGTCTGCGCTTACTGTTTTTGTTTGTGCTTACGGCGTTTTTTTGATATTCTACGGAACTTAGGCTGATATGTTTTTACCATCTGGTAAGTGCATGTCGACTCCCAACCAACACAACTATGCTTTTCTGCCAAACATATCGTGCAATTTCTTATGAAGGACACACGTAGCACACCGTTGTCTTGCCGTGTACGCACAACGGTGTACTGGATTTCCAGTTACAATCTGTCCATACACTGTCCTCTCCTTTAAAACCATAAAAACTGCGCCATATTGATGCGCATAATCTCTAACTAGCTTACACACCGACCGATGTATAAGCAGCCTGCAGTTCAGGTGTGCTAAATCTGACAGTAGGTCTGACCGTTCTGTTGATCACTTGACGGTAGCGGTTTGACCATTGTGATGTTCAGCGTTGGATTTGGTGTGTCAGCTTATACACGTTCAAACACATACGATACAACTCTCAGTGTTTAGGGTCAGCCATATCCAGTTTGATTGTGTGTCCTTCACCTGCACATGCACTTGTACTGCACTGAATCAATACTTCATGTTCAAGGGCACTCTTTGAATGATTTGCCGCTGCATTCCGTAATGGTGATGATTTGATCGTAAATTTACCAGCGATACGGTTTTCAGAAATGAGCATGACCTACCTGCCAAAACGTCGTCAAACAGCTGTTTGGTTCTGACTTATCCTAAATGACTAACTAACAGGGTAAGCAGTACAATGTTTCTCGTCGCAAACTGACATACTTGATTAGCTTCACCGAAAGACGGTTCGTTTGGAGCTATTATGTGGTATCTACATACGACCAACAGTCGTATGTACTTCACTCAGACATAGTTAAAGAAAGTTTATCATACCTCACACTTATATTGACTAGCAAAATGGGGATCGAACAGTCGAAGCTATTGCGATCAAGGTTCATGCTATAGGTTTCAATTCAACAGCAGATATAATGTAGCCGCACAAGAGTGTGTTTGAAATGGGAGAAAAGCAAATACACAGTGGTTCCCACTGATGCTTAACTGCCAAACAACCGTGAAATAAAAAGGAAACTCTGTACAGTGAGAAAGAAGAGAAGAGGAGGGTAGGGGAAGAGACTTTACTGGTAAAAATAGCTTCGTATATATTCAAACATACTGCAAAGCTGTAAGTCAATGCCATAGTTCTCAATTGCCACGTCCGTTTTCGGACAGATGGTTCATCAAGACTGGTACATCATTACTTGCTTCAGAAATTCTCCAAAGTGTTTGGTTACTCGTTGCGGTAAACAGTCTCCAATACACAATGTATCAATGATAGCGTGGAAAATAAAACTTCACATGTCGCCATAACCCAAATTTCTGGAAACGAAGGTGTGTCTTCCTAATGAGTGAGTCGTTGACTGAGACGAACAAAAATAGAAATGTATAACACTGTAAGTGAAGTAGTCTACTCGAGACGTCTGTTTGTTGACAGGTTGTTGTAAGTACGTTAATGATAGTCTAATTTGGGACAGCCAACGCACTCGCGGCTGCAATCGTCGCACCGCCATACGATCTTATCATTGTAACCTATGGTGCCCGTGGTTCGTTTCCGCAAGGTGCACAGGAATATACAGCCACTCAGCCGTCACACGTTAAACTTTCGAATGCCTGTCCGGATCGTGGTTTGTATACCGTATATTTCTCTGACGCACTACTCTGGTCTCACTGCTACACAACAGCATAACCTCATAGACACGTGGTTTTGTTTTCAACTACGACTTTTTTGGATCGTCTTTTAAGAGATCCTAAATCAACGCTAACTTTTAACACCAGAATTTACTGTTCGCTCTCCAGATACTGCTCTGTTAACAGTAGATGTCGACAAAGACATTCACAATATTTCCATGCATACGGATCCCTAGCGTTGAAGTAGGACCGCTTTCCTGATAAAAGACTTGCACTGACTCGTACAAACGTACATAAATTGGCCATAGTCCTGACCCGTCACAATTGTTGCTGGGTTTTTCCTTCCCCTCGATCATGCCCACAACTATCTTAAATTGAGTATTCCTTACATCGTAGACCTGATACGTATAAAATAGCTAACCATAGCTTGAACGTAGCCTTATCATTGACCGTGACCTGCATTTGTGTCTAACACACCTTTTAACGTGCGATTTATTTGACCACGAGCTCACGAACGTAGATTGCGCTACATTTTCAATTTCCTCAGCATCTTTCTAATTCGCGACCATTTCGTAACTGGAACATTTGTCGGTTACATTCATTTGATATTAGTCCAGACAAATTATCATCAAGGTGGCAAGCCCTCAGCTGGATAGGGAGTATGTGACTAACCCATTTCCGACTGTACAGGTGAGTTACTGTGTCAACTGATCGCGTATCCGAATTTTTCCAAATCTGCGGTACATCCACCTCATGCATGTGAGAGTCTCATTTGATTTTGGTCAACGTTGGCGAATAGCGGAAGGAGTGTTCGAATTTCTTCCACGAACTTTCATCGTGTTCCAACCATGTAGCAAAATAGATTGTACACCAGCGGTGTGCAACACACGTCTTTTGGATGCCACGTATTACTAAGAATGGTTGCTTGAGCAGATTTGTGGCATACCTGGTGAAGCACAGATAATGTGTAGACTTGCGCTTCCTTTCTTTGGCTTGAATTCAGCCTGAGTTCAAGCTTTTAATGGATGTGTAGTTTCTCAGTCAGCGGATACGCTGTTGTAGTTAATAGCAATACGTTTTCACAAATCTGGCCAGCCTCTTGCAAGCTAGTTCCAAATGGGTAAATATTCCCAATCTCACTCGGACTGCTCGAAACACAGACAGTAAAAATGGAAACGTCCTAAAACTTAAAAATTTTACAATTTACTGTCGCGAATCGTATTACATAAAATTAGCTGGGTATTTCTACTATCTCTAGCCGGTTTATTTACGTACAATATGAGGCCTGTGCAGAACAAAATCGTCTGTGTAATGCATCATGGCCAATTTAGCACTTGAAAGTACCCAAAACCAAGAACCTTCGACTATTCAAACGCATTTTCAGGAAGGTTGCTGGTGATCGATTGAATTGGGAGGATTAAACTAAACGTTCTTCAAACACATCATTTGATGTGACAAACACAGACTCATACCATGTTTGCATATATTGTTACTAAGAGAATAACATTTCCTTTGAGTATACTCTAAGGCAGATAGGACACAAGAGGGCACTATGTGTGTCCAGACAGAAAGTAGTCTTAAGGTTTAAAATGAAATCCACTGTAGTGGGATATTGATTTTCCACTAGACATTACAGCGTAGGTACATTGGTGATAGACCAGCTACCAGGGTTAAATCCAGTTCGTGATTCATGGATACGGCATGGCCAAGCAACGTTATACCCACGGGGCGAATAACTTGAATGTGGTAGAAATGAGAAAGATGCTCACGTCGGCGTCACATATACTTCAGTCCTCCGTTCTTTAGAACACGATTAACTGTTACAGTCGTCGTTTTTAAACTACTAATCCAGGTCCTCCAAACCATATAAATGTTTGTTGCCACTTCTTATATGTACAAGTCTTAGTCAACCACATTTCATTCACTATACGCTGAAACATTGGCCAGTTATATAGTTGTAATATTTTGAAGTTTGACTAGTCTGACATCATGCTAAATCTACTTCATCAATATATGTTAAATTACTGGCCAGTGTCTGGTTGCCAACCATTCCGTTGATAGGCAATTGGTTTAAAAATTTCATCCCATGCATTATTGTTTCCAAAAACTTGGTTCTCTCTCATTTTTTATCGCACAATAATGAATGCATACACGGTCGCATAACTATTCTCTATGAGGTCGGTTATGTCAGTACACTATTTCCTTGCAACTCATTTGTTATAACAGTTGTATTGTTACCAAGCAGACGGAGGTGGTTTGGCTCCTAGTGTAAGAAAATATTTGCCTCACAGCTGATACTTTGGTAAACTTTTATACGTAGCGTACGGTCTAAAAAACGAATGTGGCTTTCACCTGAATAAACTTTCATTAGGCTGTACCACTGTGTTTTTATTGCCCGAAATGTTAGAGTAGCATAACTGGTAGCATTTACATCCTTAAATCACCCACGCTAGGGAGGCAAACCAATCAACGAAATACCAAATATCTCGAACGTACTTTTCAGTAGCGCAACTGACAAATATCGTGCTAGTACCCTAACCACTTCACTATATGCATGTCTCAGGTAGTTTTAACTGGCTACACAGTGTGTAGATATGTAGTGCAAACTTAGGTTCATCGTTGTACACAGGCATGAAAAACGTTATCTGTTACAACATTCACATTTTCTTTCGCAAAGGTTGAGTTAGCTCTAATGAGCTGACCACCAGTGAGTAAAACACTATATTGTATGTTGCTATTATGAAAGTAATCTACTATACATTTCAATCAAACTAACATATGTCATGGTTAGTTTCAAATTGAATGGGTTTCGTGACAGTCCCGACATAACTGGAGAAAGGAACAAGCATTTGTTTCATCAAACCTCAAATTTATGTGGAACTCACACGTGAGGTTTCATTGCCATTGTTAAGCCGAATAAAAACACTACTACATTAATCATGTTCTCACACATTACTTTCCAATTCGTGCGTGATTCAGAAGTGATGTTTTTTAAATCTGCTCATCAGTAAAACCATCCTGTATAAAAAAAGTGTGTTCTTGATGCACTTGGCTTGGTTCGCTCATGATTAATCCATGAAACGCTGAACTGTCTAGTAGCTGAGCTACCACATTCACGTTGATTGATGTGTTGCCATGGCGACACCAATTTCTTCCGATTTGTTTAGATGGATTGACATGATGAATTATGTTTTTCACAAAATAATGTTGGCCACTTACATTTAAGATAGTATGTTCGCTTGATTCTACCGTTCATGAACCTTATTGTTTCACATAATAAAATTTAATATACTCTCATAATGTCAATTCTAGCACTTCGAAAAACTAGTGAAGTTTACTTTAGTGACAGCATCAAAACTTTGCTGCGTATTGGAAGCTCTAAACACCTGTGTATTCTTTGCCTTGTATTCGACGATCTGAAAAGTGTACAACGCAAGATAAGAAATTAAATATATTGGTTTCAGAAATGAAGAATAGAGAAAGTTACAATGAGTTTATTATAATGAAGATATTACAACTTCTACATGAACGCTCAATCACGAAACAGAGACAATTTAACAGGCAATACATCGTTAGCGTTCATGGTAGAGATTTTGTACCCTTGCATAATTGACCCCGTGATGGTGCTGCTTAGAAACTTGTAATTGCTTCACATCTGTATTAATCATTGTCCTCCTTAACGTCAATTACTGATGAGGCTGTTACGATAGAGTTTGGTGGAATAGTCCAAATTGAAAGAACAATAACACTGATGGATGTTACTTACAGTTCAAACAACTCACGCAATTTGCAGCTGTAGTTAAAAACTTAGGGAATGCAACCCAGATTGCACATATGCATCTGTCTCGTAAGGAGAATAACGTTATCTCCAACAAGTTGATAGGAGATGAAGAGTCAATCAAGTTTACATTGTTTCCAAGGGTGAAGAAGCAAACGAAGCTTTACATCACGTTGAATTCCTTCAAGCGGCTGAGTATATTTTGCTCGGTACTGTTAACAAGCCTTACTGTAAAAATTGTGCTTGAATATACTCTATACCTTAAACTTCCCGTAAAAAAGAGTTGGTGTCACAAGCGTTGTGTCAGGACATTTTGTCATTGAGCCTCAGTTAGGGGACGGAGTAGGATCGTGCTGATCTTGATCTTATTTTCTGATCTAGAGTTGAGCAGATTTGCATAAAATTTCTTGACACCATTGAATGAGATTTCCCATCATTTTTGAGACCAAGGGAAGTCTTCGGGGACTTGGAAGGCCCAGTCTTAAGGCAATATTCTCAAGGAACCTGTCAGCTACTGTATTATGGTTTTGCTACATGTTGCCTTGGTAAACTCATTAAATGAAAGACTTTCAACAACTCTTTGGTTTATGCCCTCCACTAATGGTGAACGTTAAGATGTTCATACATATTACACAGCCAATGATAGTCCCCATGAACTTAATAGTAATCTGTTCAAAAATACTGCAAAACACCTACAGTTAGGAAACTGTATCGCCAGTAACGGAAAAGCTTAGCTTGTGTCTCGAATGCAGTTGTGGTCAGCCACATGCTTTGAAACATTTCAAACATCAAAATATTACACTGCTTAGGCCAAATGACCACAGTGATGAGGTCACAGGTTGAGCGGTTCTTTATTATGACTACATAGTGGGATCGCTGGAGGTCTGTTCTACAATAGGTCCACAGACCTTGACAAATTCTACTTATCTTCAGTTTTACGTATCTTCCAGTATCAACCAGGAACCTACATTTTAGTGCTTCAGTCATGAACTGACAAACGAATATATCGTTTGTCTTACCGTGCACGGCTGAGATTTTCAGCACACATTCTGCACGTGGGAACATCCCATGATAATTAAGGAAGCTTATCTTCAGTTAAGCTCACATACTCATCATCCCTTGCCTATTGCAAACACTTGGCGTCAGGTGAATAGTGAATCGGAGTCAAGAATCACACCGTTTTGCAGAATCTGCTCGGTTTATCCATGTTTTGTTGTTTATAACTTCTGGCATTTTGGAATGTTTGAACTTAGGTACAGGAATTCTATTAACTAGGTCGCATCTCCGATCTCCAAATTACAACAAATAATCTGACTAATAACTGATTACGTTAAATTTTTTTTTCAAATTTTATTTGCGAATCACAGGATGTTTCTCAAATATTCTTTTGTGATTTTTCGCTTACCAGATTCACTATCTTTACTTAGCATCTTCAATTATAAGTACAAATATGTTCGTTGTGGAGTAACAAGTATCCGGAGACCCGTAATACCTGCAAGTGCCTATGAAAAAGAAGAATTGTTTGATTCCAAAGCATCACTTGATAGATAAGTAGTTATAGTTTATTTTAGTTCCTGCTCAAACAAAGCAACGCTTATCTTGATAAACTGAAACAACAATAAGGACTTTCGTTCCATTTCGGAGGATAATCGTTTCCATCTAGTAACAACCAAGGTCAATAACGGATCAGTGTAAAACATGGGCTTAGAATGACCCTTTGTACCGTCGAGAGTATAGTGATGTTTCTCTACCAGTCGGTTGATTGACAGCTTAGATAGGATACCATGTTCGACTGCGAATAAATCTCCATTATGCCGATGTACATTCAGATCGTCAGCCAATAGGGCGTCGATAGAAGGTTTTGAACAAAATCGATTTCAACGGGTCATTCTAGTTTTGCTATTTTGTGAATAAGAAATCTCCCATCTTTATCGGTAAAGTTAACACATTTTATTCAACGACTTGCGACGAATACAATTTGAAACATTCTTATATCACCATTACTGGAATGGGTTACCAGAGTTCTTATCAGACAGAGCGTGCCAATTACCACTCTAGAACTACAGTTAGGAGTAAATAAGTGACGGGAAAATTTACCAGGACATATGTTATGCCTAACTTGTTAAAAATAATACTTCATTTGCAACAGGTGAGGAGATTAACAGTTATATAGGTTTAAATGAACAACAGCCCACCCAGAGGACATTGAACCACCGTGACAGAGGTCAGTACAGATAGACTCCAATACTTCATACCATTTATAAAACCTAATAATAACTTATCTGATAACTCCCGAAATGAACACTAACAAACAGCTGTTTCGACCCGATGACCCATTCTATTCAATTCACAATGCTTTACTTTACTCTGGTTCTAAACGAACAAATGCAATTTTATCATTTGGTGGGCATGATTTTGTCAATTTTTATCGCCACTCTTAGCACTAAAGATTTTATTTCCAAGGTGTTGTCAGTCTTGTTACGTATTTTTTTGCTAGCTTGGTACGTTGCAGTCACGGGTGATTCACAGGCTGCTAATTGATTGTTGCCATCTCGTGGTACATAAGTTAAAACAAAACTAATTTTCTCAAATGAGCTGCAACAACGGAGATATTCACAAAATTATTGATGTCTTATCAGTGATGCTATAGCGTATTATTAGCCACTGTATAGCGGATGCACTTTACAAATTCTCAAGCATACTAACTTCTTGACAACACTATGTAGAGTATTTCGTTTCCCAGCCAAAATTACACATACACAACAAAACAGAATTACTAGAAATATCACACTTCAGTCAGTTTCCGTGAATTCCATCAACATGCGAGCTAGAGTAATTGTTTTTTATGCACCGCTATTCCATCTTTCTAGTCATCGGGATGATCGATAATATTCTGTAATAAGTCAACTATATTTAGTTTACTCAAACTACTTCAATAGTGACTACGACATAACTGCAAGGTTAATTTACGTATGAGGCATGTTAATGACTGCCGTAAACTATATACGTTTACGGTGAATTCATAATTACACGTATAACTAGAAGTATATGATTGCTTGGGATTCGCAGTTGAACGTCAATCGCGTTTGGTTGCAGTCGTTTCGGCCAGTCAGTCAGTAATCACCTATCTCTTATGAACACAACAATCTGCAAGTGTTCCTTAAACACTCGACCATGCTTTCTTCAGTTTCTTATGAAGTCACGAAACCGTAGTTTGACATAGCTGTAAACAAGATTATTGCGTTTCCACACTTGTCATTGAACTTATGACAGATCGTCACCTCACCATGTAGACAGAAAGCGCTTGATGTCATTGAGAACTGATCACTACTGTCAACAAAAAATGTTCAGCTGTTTTGGCGGGACACAGTAAATTACTATTCATCTCATAATAGGCACTAAAATCTCCAGCACCATGAGAATATAATGAACGCCTGAGCTGAAACTTTCATCAGGAACTGTGCAATGGTCGCTACAGTTAATTCCATCGTTAGTTTACAGGACGCTGCTGTGCCAGGGCTCGCTGATTCGGTATCAAACCCAGCAACGCCCAGAGTGTGTCAAAAGCTCTATTGTTTTGAGTTACCAACCGTACACCGTTGTGCTTAGAGAAGAAAATAAATTAGTCACACAGATCGGATTTTGTTTCTACTGTTGGTAGAACCTCAGAAAAGTTGGACCTGCTTTTAGACGCGAATTAACTGTAGGAACGGTCTTCAATGGTTCACTGAAGAATTTGTGGAACATCAACCTTGGTGTTTATACAACACGTCACACAATAACAACGAAACAGTGTATTGAATTTTGGAAGCAAAATGGATGGACTACTGTGTTCTTACAAACATGCGACATGCAAAAAACTGTCCTCAGGATTTTGATAGACCCAGTTTAAACAGTGTTATGTATAGCAAGTATAATGAACTCACAATGATATATATGTGTATTTGGTTTGACAGTTAACAATTTGAGATGGTGTTAAATGTAACAGAATCGCCCTAGAATATCTGTGAACGAAAATGGTGAAACCAAGAACAAAAGTATGATTCCTATCATTGTTCCATTACTGGCCTATTATAGTTCATTCAAATTCAGTTGAAGTGGCACCCGGGTTCCGATCACGTCAACTTGTCATGCTCATAATCTAATAGTCGAACAATACGAACCACAAATGACTGTACGTGCCACATGCGAGTAAACCAAAAAGTTAATTGTCTATATGTACTGTTCATATACACAGTATGATAGTTCAACATAAAACAGCTTATGGTTACAAATGAATGTATACTAACTCACAATAAACTCCCATGGAACTAAAACCGCTATCTATCTATTTTTTTCATAAAATTATTTGGTTATTCCAAGAATCCGTTCAGTCTATTTCACTTCAGATTCATCAGCCAAACGATAATCACGGTAACTTTCACATTGGCAGGACAGATCAGAGGATATTGCACCAGTGAATATTGTGCACATTGAAAATCTTATATACGGTTTATCCTTGGTAGTAAGACAAATCGGATTCTTCAATCTACAAGTACCACCGGAGAACACTTCGCACTATACAACGTCGTAGACATCTTAAATCAGTGCTACATGTACACAATCTTTTGTTGGTTAGTTCTCATCTTCTGTAGCTTTGGCAACTAACCTGCAAGAATATCAGTGGGTTTATCCCACTAGTTCTGTCTTAGTTCTTAGGTCAATTATGCATTTCGCCATATCTGTTATTGCTGCAAAATCTGTCCCCTGAATTCTTTTAGTCTCAGCTATAAATCGGGTATTATTTCTCACAGTCCATGTCATATTTGACTGATTTTTTGTTTTCTTGAACAGTTTCAAACTGTGCATACTTTTTAATCACATGTACTTTCAAAATGCTAGTCTTTTTCTATAAGAATTAGGATTTGCAAAACATTCTGATATTCGTATAAGTACGAGACGAAATACAAGTAGCATGTATTTTGTTTTGATTTATTATTGTCCTGTCTGTAATTATGCTTCACTTCTTGACGTTTATCACGTTGGTTAAGTCAAATGTGTGGAGCGGGGAAGACGTCAGGTCTAATACCTTCCTGTTATTTTATGAAGCTGTACTGAGAACAAGCCTTCTTGCTGGAAACCATTATGCTCGACGGATGTTCAACATGCATAGATATCCGTCTACTTCCTTTCTGTCTTCGCAAACTCACAAGCAAACCATATGCACGTTCATTCGTGATCATCATAAGCGTTGAAAACTGATAGTTCTTGCACCTAACTTCTGTAAAATATGATGTAGTGATAATTAGCTGCCGGCCGAATATTTTCTAATCTGGTTCGGTTCGGTATGATTGCTTTAGCAGATAAGTAAGTGAAATAAAACGAGCAGTATGCTGTCTTCACTCTAGATTTATTGGTGAAATAGAAACGAAACCTTGAGACGCTGTACTGAGGTCAAGATTAAAGACCACTATGATTGAAACATTTATCTGTAACAGCTCATCAGAGGAATGTGATACGCAAATATTCCGTAACATCAAAATACGTCAAGGTACTTCCCCGTGATCAGTTAAAGGCTGGGCCCTCAGATCAGCCAACACAACGTAACATAAGTGTGTTGCGGTTTGGTAACGCTGACAACATCTGCTATTGTATTGTAGCTGAGATTTATTAATTTTGATCGCTAAATATATATTAAGAATTTGTTCGTTGATCCTGTCTCCTATCCCCGGTGAACAGCCGAAACCACTACAATTTTGATAGCCATTCTAGCACATTCACCCATTTTTTATGCTCATCTTTGCGCTTCACTTAATTCAATGGTTTAGTTCAGTGTGGTACTGCAAAACTGACTGATAACGTCCATCTACATTTAAATCTAGTGTTACAAACGTTTCTTTATTCAAACGTTTCTTGATACAATTCATTAGCTTTCATTTTGTCGTTGAACTTGCAGAAAATCACACGCATTACTTCTTTTGCTTCTCCAATAGAACCTCTTGGGGGAAAAACAGTCACAGCAAATCCCATAAGTGAACTTTCTAAAACACAATAATTTTCATAAGCCTACGATATAAATCGTGTAGTCGAGCATGTTTATTCAATTTTCGTAAACGAATCAAACATTCAGCTTGTAAGTGGTTCTCTAGAATGCAAACGTACCTTGAGCTGTATTGCTGCATATATTTTGATAGTTTTCTCTCTCGCTTGGAACGGTGTTTATTCAGGCGAATAATGCGATAACATGAGTAGATGACGGTTAAAAAGTAAATAGGAGTTAACGAAGAGACGCCTTGAATTTATTAATATCGGAACCAAAAATTCCTTATGAGTCTCTTTCAGCCATATAAATAAATAACCTGATTGATGGCATTGAAATAAACACAGCGGTCGCATTCAATTTTATGTTTGTATACCGCGTTATATTACAGTCAATCTGTTAGTGCATTGATGCTAACGTTTACCTCATGCATGTTGAGTTGTAGGATGACGACACTTATTTCTGCAAGGAAAGGAAGTGGATAGTTTCTAGTGCTTAAGACCCATCGGTTTAAACCGATCACATGCTGTTCTCGTATACTTCAACTGGTTGAATAGGTTTTGTTTAATCCTGTCTAGAATTTACCACAAGAAAGACATTCACAGTTATAAAGCAATGAAACAGAAATCATCTAGTTGCTAAAGATCGACACCTGTGATTTTCACTGACAGTTCAAAAATGAAAATTCCGGAATAAGCATGATTGCCCTACTCATTCCTTTTCAACGTCGGTTGTATATGTTCATCTAACACCATCTAACTGAGACATTATGTCCAAGGTGACTATAGCGGACATTTCTAACCGTGTTAAGTTTGACCGATTGACAGGTTGTCATGTATTGTATCTGTGACCTCCGAGATTGACAAAACCAGAATGACGACCTAACCGGTGACTGTAGAAACGGTAGTTACTGCTGAGCTATTAACGTCTTTTCACGAGAATTTTTTAAGACGTTTGCAATATCCGGTATGTTATTTCCCAAAATGGTTATTAAGACATTTCAACGTTTCACTATAGAGACAGACAACAACGCTCTGTCTTTGACTTAGAACTAGCTACAGCAAGTAAACTTCGGTCAGTTATCAGTTTCTATCTATCTGGTCGAAATGTCGAAAATCTATGTTTCGTAAAAATGCGTTGTTTGCAGCACTGCAATCTACTTTCTTGTCGTTTTAAAAGCAAATCGCCTCGCTGTTTGTTCATGCAGGTCTCACTGTATAATTTTACTAATTAACCAAACAATACGGAATGGCGTTCTGTTTCTCACTTTCACACACACCACTGACATCCTAAAACCGTGCTTGTTTTGAAGTGTTTCTGTGAGTGCATCGGCGCGTTTGCCGAAATCAAAGTATATGCGTTAATGATAAATTAAGTACAAATTATTATTCGATTCTAGGTTTTGCCTTCAGATAAGCTATTCAATTATCCCTGCTTGAAATGAGGCGTCTGACTTGAGTTCGGCTACTGTATGAGCTCATCGGTTGTGAATCTACTTAATATGACCGATATTCGAATTTTCGCTTACGTTCTCATGGAACAACCATTTACTCCATTTGCCTCACGAAATCAGATCAAAACAAGAATGAGTATTTTATGTAGATTGAACATCATTTTCTATTGACTATAGCTTTCGTATTCCCGCAGATACTTTAATCGCCTCTTTTCGAAGATAACCACTGTACTCGGGCTTCACGTCTTTTGAGCTCATCTTTGGTTCATATTCATGTCATGATTGAGACTACTCATTCGTAACGGCTATTTTTGTTGCAAGCATGCAAGATTGCCATCTTTCATCTTGGGAGTTTTACAATTCGCTATTCTTTGAACCGCTACCCACCCCCCACCCCCGAATATACAGCTGTAACTAAGGCTTCCGCATGGACGTTGGATCGATGGGTATTCCAGCAGATCATGATGTCCTCGTGCATACATCAACACGAACAGAATATCAAGTTCTTGCAGAGGTTAGTTTATTTGGTCTGGGAGTTTTTCATATTCACTATCACTTGGCAACATTGTCATGTTTGGTTAGGTTTACAAACTGTTTGTATGCTTTGCTTTCTTGAGTATGCACCAAAAACGTGGTAACCTAGTTAAAGGAAAGTAAACTGCAGAGCAATTATTTTAAGCAAATATACCTTCCGTATGAGATTTCTTCAACATTTTATATTCAGTCAATCAGTGAACAGAGTGCACGCACATTAGTTTTGCTCACAGACCTGATTATGTTCTACGAATGGTATCAACTTCGTGAATTCAAAGGTTACGCAGTAGGATACGTCATAAGACTGATCGATCACAATCTCGTAGCTTGTGTCGATATGGTGTACTAGGATGTAACCATTGGTGTTTACGGGTTGATTCTCACGAGACCAAGCTGAACGGTGCTCTCTGAGCTTATTAAACCATTGTTCCTTTATACCGCCAAGGTAGCCTACTCCATGGCATCAGTTCGACTGATATAGACACAGAAGTGATGGAACGTATCGACCATGAACAGCTGTCTTTTCTAACGGTTTGGATAATATTTTTAAATGTAAGGATTTTTCCGACGAATTTTTGTCCAAACCCTAAGGTTTCGACGAAAATCACTTATCCCGCCTATTGATTATCCACCCCTCTAGTTGTTTGCTATAAAAAAAAACGCACCCGTGTTATTGTAAATTTGGTACTGATGAGTCAATACGAAATGCTTGCATCTACCAGTGTTCGTGTTCTAACTGCTTTGTTCGAACTATTCAAGGGAACCAATTGTTTCGAAAATCACTTAGTTGGCAGATAGTATCTATGTGCAAAGTATTATCTGGAATAATGATTGATACTAAGTAGAGAGTGTGGTTGAAAGCCAGAAACGCAATCTTGCGGTTCCTTTAGGCTGTTCAGTAAACATGCCAAGTAGTCAATAAATTTTAACTAACTAGTATATACAGCAGGTTTATGAACAATTAATTATTGGTGATATATTTGGGTTATGTTCAGCGGTCAGAGTACGTTGCCAAAACAGAATAGGTTCGGTGATACTTTGGGTTTATCTGGTATTCATTCCCGCCGAAACACTGTCCTCCATTTCATGAACGACGTTTGCTGAAATCTGAAGATAATTATTACTGCACAATGTCCACAAAATTGTCTTCCTGTTTTCGAAACTGGACGTCTGAGTTGACAATTATAAAGTTAATCTACATTACGAAATTCGTCATTAGTACATTGTATTGACAGTCCTACGAGCAGTGGCCCTACTGAATGAAGCAAGGCCCGCCGTTCGATGAACTTCCGTGCCATTTATGTTCAGACAACTACATTTATTCATGCTAGTTACCGTCAGATTGCAAACTGAAGAACGGGATTATCAAGATAATTGCCACAAAGTGTAAACATATGCTTTGCTGTTGCTAAAGCTGGTTGTCAGGGTCATAACAAGCTTGAAGTATTGTTCAAGTGTATCGTTTGGGTAATGAGTAAATCGTGTAAGTAATAGTGTTGACAGCAAGTCATAAAAACAACCACCATTGTTTACACATAGAGCAGTTGCCAATATGTGTAGTTTAATGATCAATGTATTTACTTGGTAATAAAGGCCGTAGTCAATTTCAATTATGACATATTAATCGATCCAGGGCGGTTCAATTTAGAACAACGGAAAACATTTCTACTCTGGAACGGTCACGCCAACTACTTTGATAGGTTTCAATATCACAGACCTTGACAGTTTTGTTAAGGGGATCACAGCTCAAATATATATATATATATATATATATGGGCCTCGTCGTCAGAGCTGTGCGAATCCTTCAATTAAATAATCTTCGTGATCTGGCATTAGTATATAGGTCATATGAAGTCCACCGCCTTCACAAATACTTTGTGTGGTATTCCGAAATAATTTTGTAAAGCTGGTAGCCAACTCTCGAATTGTCCAAATCGTTACCTATATGGTTTAGGTAGATCAGCTAAAAGTTGGAAATCTCAGCATCACGTATATCAGCTAAACGAAAATCACATTTCCACATCCGCTATAAAGAATCGATATATTGTAGAACGCGTTTACCCAACTGACAACGGTATTCTTTCCTCAAAAGTGCGATATAGAATCTATCAAGCGTCACGGCTATATTGCAGTCTATCAGGGCAGCTGCAAACGTATGGATTCATGACAGAACAAGACAAAATGTTGAAGGTTTACTCGGATAAGACTGATTCTGTAAATAAATAAGCATTGGTTAGCAAATTTTGCAGCTAACAACCAAGTGAACTCTGTACACGGAATTTAACCGCCAGCAAATACTAACCAATAACACGGTAGCGTAAACAGTCCACTGCGGTGGTACAAAATAAACAAAGAGCGAGTTCAAGTAAGAGTTCGTGGTATCGGTGCAAAGTGAGTTACGTGTAATAACGTAAGAAATGTTCGGTCAGTATTTAATGTAATCAATACATGGATATATATGTACGACCTACATTACGATAGTTTGATAAACGGAGTATAGGTATGTGGGAGTTAAGATTGGCATTGTGCATACCACTGGCCGTGGACGAGTGACCAGGCGATAGCGTCGTTGCGCGGGGTATATAGATTCGGTGGTTTGATCTATTGATAATTGTTTTGCCATCAGACTCTCAATTTAAACTGGATTATTTCCAAGCACAACTTTCATTGATTCTGACTCGAATCAATATGCGGACTATTACTAGTTTGTTCGGTGTGCATCCAGTTACTTTAACTCACGCCAGTTGATCGTGAACACAAAAAGAAATTCGATCGACTAAATGGCTAACATTTAATTTTGAACACCCGGAAAATATCTCCTCTCGATCGAACCAGATCTCCAGGTGCATTTATCCATGTAGTATGTTTTGTCTTAAAAACGATTTATTATGGGGTTTAGGAAAATATTGTGCAGCTCATCGCTTCACGTGAGGTCGGCTTAACCATGATTACAAGTGACTTGCAAAGTGAAACAGGTTATTTTTTCATCTTTTTTGTGTTCTCTTCTTTTCCTAAAAGTACTTAATTGCCAAGAGAAGAATCTCATCAATGAGTACGGACTCTACCGATATGCTGTCTTGTGAAAATGACATCCATGAAAATAATTAACTTTACTCATCTGTTTGCGAGTTACATTTCTCGCCCATTGCTCTAGGTGTCTAAATTTGATTCCTAATGGCACATTCATTAAAAAACTCCACGGCCTGAAAGGTAGTAGCTCACTAGCGCTACCCCTGATCTTCGACCATTAACCACACGATTCACTTACAAGGTTGGAACTGGTTTTCATCTGAGACGGTCAACTTTCATATTATGTTTTAAGTTTTCATTAGGCTGGTGATCATACTGACTAATGTGTTTGTTTTCGGTGAAAACAATTTTGAAGCTCAGCAACTCGCAGTCAGTAAACAGTAGATTAGTGAAGTGTACCGATGTAACAGAGAAATTGGGAAAGACTAAGGTTGACGACAAAGAAGTAAATTGAAAACGTCTGTGGTGTCAGAAGTGTAGGCCTGCGAAGCAGTTTAATTGTTCGTTTGACAATACTGAAACTTTCGCTAATGATGGACGCTTGGATCAGTACCGGGATTCATTATGTTCGTCCAAACAATAACAAACAACTAACATAGTTCATAACCATTATATTACAGTTGATATAACGTTAGAATATATCAGCTCAAGCAAGATGAATTGCAATCAGGTCTGACATCCTCAAAGTAATAGTGGCCATTCTGCTTGCATGTTTAAAAATGCCTTTTATCAAGCCGAACAGTTCAGTTTCATTAAATCCGTCGAAATTAGATTACACCTCGGTGCGGCATGACGGTTTGCGCATATCGATGACTGATTGGACTAAACTGGACGATGTAACCACCACACCGACAGAGTCACTCATACCAGATAGGCCAATAGGTAGAGTTCTGACAAACCAGTCTCTTGGCCGTCCAGGTTGGAGAGTGGAAGAAGGTTGGCATTTTCTTCTGGGAAACGTACCAGTTCTGATACATTGCCACGCAAACGCTGCCTTGCGGTAGAAGCTTTCGAGCCAAAATCTTTGGTTGAGAACCCTAATCGTTCTCATGTCTGGGTTTGGGCGTCCTGGCAGTATCGCAGCCCACATGCAACCATGAATACTCACAACACTGTCAATCCATACCGCAAAAGTCGTCTCGCAGTATAAACCGGGTCGCCCTATCCGCTGCCTACAGCAGGGTGGATAGGCAAAAATATGGTACGGCTGACCTCTCTCCTACTGTCGTCAGATTTGGTTGTAAGCCTCTCCTGACACTCATTTCTGGTGATTACTTTTCAGGCCCCACGATACATGCAGCTAATCATTGTAACGCTGTGTCGTTAACTCCGATCTCTTACCACTCACCCTCAG
>JTDE01000224.1:118091-137530 GCA_014338405.1 Paragonimus skrjabini miyazakii | reverse complement strand
CTGGTCTCAGATAGACCACATAGCTGATAGTTATAGGTGGCGTGGTTCCATTCAAGACTGTCGTTTTTATTGGAGCATATACCTGGATGAGGATCATGCGTTGGTACGTTGTCGTTTTATTCTTAATTTTGCTGGGCAACGACCCCACCAAAAGCAATGACTGGCTGTCGAAAAACTGGCCTCACCATCGGTGAAGCATAAGTATCAAAACAGCATAGAAAGCCGCCTTAGCAACTTTCACTCCGAACATCCTGATAGTCGTTGGTTCAAGGTCTCACAAAAAATTTATGAAGCAGGTACCGTGGTATGCGGCAAGGGAGTACATCGGTTAAATAAACAATGGATCTCGTAGAAATCTCTGGAGTTGTTAATTGCTAGACGGAATACACCTCCTGGCTGTTCATTTAACAGGTCTAGGAGAGATATCCGTAGGAAAATGAACCGTGGCTGGCCTCTTTCTTTTATTATGTTGCCACTACAAACTTGTGATGTAGCACCCTGGTCGGTAGATTAGGAACCACCCACTGATACTGAGGTTTTCAATTGCCTCTCGGCTCTCAATCGTAATAGGGCTGCTGTTCCAAATGATATCGTGCCAGCACTTTCCAGAGAAGATGGAGAGGCGTTAGGAGAGGCCTTGACTCAGTTGCTTAACCTTGTGTGGACGACGGAGACCATCCTTCCGTGCTGGGATCACTCGATAATAGTTCTCATATTTAAGAAAGGAGTCCGGGGCTCTTGCAAAAACCATAAAAGAATTTGTTTGACCCGACTCATTATTCCACATCTGGCATTCATTATACTTCGTCGACTCACTGTATCTCAAGTGGTAATTAGTAGAAAAGAACAGCCAGGTGTTCGTCATGGGCGGGGATGTATAGATCACCTTTTTAGCCTCTGTCAAATTTTGGAGCAGCGTCATGTGTATCTTCGGCCAACAATCACCGTATTTCTCGACTATAAAGGTGCGTTCGATTCGGTGGATCGACCTACACTTTTAGAGTCGCTTAAACACTGGGTGTACCGGCCAAGTATGTGAACATACTGCCGGTGATCTATTCCTATACTTTTGCTCAGGTTAGGGTTTATGATTAACTGACTGACAGTTTCAGCACCAGGATCGGCGTACGCCACAAGCTGTCCCCTTTCACCGTTTTTGTTCAATTTCGTCATAGACGAAATAATAATGGAAGGCTGTCTGCGGCATTCAAATGATGTTGACGTGGACCTCCTACCTGGTGAAAGACTGACTGATCTTGATTATCCGGACGACCAGGCGCTGCTGTTTTGCACTTCCTTAGAAGCGCAAACAACGCTAAACACTATCGCGCATTCTGTCAAATACTGTTTGAAGCATCAAAATGCAAAGTGCTTCTACAAGATTGCTGTGATTACGTAGACTCATCGTTAGATAATGAAGCCATGAATGTTGTTTACCGGCTTTTATACCTGGATAGCTGCAGTAACAGTGGTGGCGGTGCAGTGAATGAAACAGAAGCGTGTATCTCCACAGCTAGGACGGTGTACGGTAATCTGAGACATCTATGGCGACAGAATGATATCTCTCTGAAGCTTAAAAGTCGTGTATATCGGACAACAGTGAGGGTTATATTACTACACAGCAGCAAAACCTAGCCGCTCAGGGTAGAGGACGTGAACCGTCTTCAGGCATTTGACCACCGATGTCTGCGTTCGTATCGGGTGGCACCAACGAGCAAGTAGCAAGGAGGTTAGGAAGCGGGTACTTGGTTATGATTATCAAACGAGTTCTTCTGTTCAGTCACTACATTTGCACAGACTTAGATGGTTAGGTCATGTACTAAGGATGCCAGCTAGTCGTCTGCCACACCGAGCCCTCTTTTCCGACGCTGCGGCCAACTGGTGCAAGGTGCGAGGTGGACAGATGATGGCCTGGGGTAGACAAATGAAATCGTTCACGAATGAGTTGGTCACTGTAGATCGGGTTTGTCTCCAGGGTTGGGGCCCTCGCGACTCATGAAGTCGGTGGCTGGGGACGTCAGGGTAGATGATAGCTTATCTGGCTCAGTGGCATGAATGTTGTCGTTGCTTGACCGAATTGTCTGGGAAGTAAGCGTACTTAATGACGCGGGGCAGTGAAAGCCGTAAGGAAGCTGTGTTGTTGATGATGCCTTACTTTCACTTACAGCTTGGTTGTTTGATTTCAAGGTGTAGGCGCCTCGATTTTGAATGTTTGAATATGGACGTAGCTACTTTTAGTAGTTAGGTTCACTTCCCTACCCTTCCTTTGTTTATTATCTCTTCCCATTTAAGGTTTTTTTCTCCGTGGTTGTGTGGCAGTTTAGCACCAGTATTCACCACTGACGTATTGCCGTCTAGGTTGGTGATTAGTTATATGAAATGACCGCCAAACACAATCTCGCTGAATGTTCTGATATCGTCTCTGCCTATCCATAACCTACATTCCCGGCATTTTTTGCTTTAAAGTGTACCGACTGAGTGTGTGTGCCATATTCAACGCTCGACTTATATCTAGACAATATTTTGTTCGCGCCAACATCCTAACGTTAGTTGTATCGATCAGCTGTCAATGCGTTCGTGTATTGCGTGTAAATATCAAATAAATCACATGTTCGGTCATAATGCATTACAGACCATAACAGACTACCGACCGTTGATCTATACACATAATTTGGAAGTTAGTAAAATTGATTTGAGCCCGAAATGCTTCATTTCAATGCTTGGCGCACCACCTGAAAAATGTCAATGTTCATAATGAAGAACAAGTTTTGTTTTCATGTGTTTATCCCTATGTTGCCAAGAAAAAATGAATCGAAATTTTTGTAGATGTGAACGAATACTAAATGAAAATAAGCAGACAGAGTGAATTTGTTTCTGTCCACTCAAATCTGCAAGAAACATTGAAATTCAATGAAACAGGCTATTGTCCGATATCTATCTATAATAACTTGTAGGTATGAGTTGAGAAGATGATTAGATGACTTGTAGTGCAGCTAGTTTATCACCTGCCTTCGTTGAGTTAAATTTTAGAATTCTCAATTACTCTAGCCCTGAACACAGGGTAAGGCATTGCACTACAATAGCAACTGATACTATATCGTTTGTTTTGAAGAGCAATTATACATATCTTCGTTCAAGGAAAGAACAAACGGTGACACCAAAATTAAGCAACAGAGATATATAAAAAGTTGAATATGAAAGCAAGCTGTCTGTCAAATATGAGACGTTGCATGGTTAACGACATTGAACAGTTGACAAGTCCTCTCACAAGAATAGCAGGCATTAATGGGCCAGTCATTAAATGAAAAGTTAGATTGGCGTATATACTGAATAGTAGTAGTAGTAGTAGTAGTAGTAGCTAGTGGTTCATCGCTGTGAAGGAAATCCTCGCTATTGGACTCCAGTTGGGTAATCACTGTTTGGATCAAACAGGTAAACTACTCAGAGTGATCAGCAGTTTGGAACCCAATATCCGATGTCGTCTTAGTCTGTGAGACGGTGGTTGGATCGGCAGCAGCGGCAGTATTCCTTTGCCAATTCAGCACATACAGACGAGTCGGAATGTTCTCCAAAGTATGACCTGGGAAATGCGACAAGAGCCGTTGGTGAAGTTCGCGTCGAGTAGGGCATGAGGTAGCCAGTACATCGGCACATCTGATAAAAGAATCCAAGTTTTGCTGAGATCAATTGGATCCAGCGGTTTTCATGGACATGAGCTTCTCATGTTTGCGTTCGACGGGATGTGCATGCGTTCTGTGTTGACTGAGACCGATTTTGTTGGAAAAGCAGCGGTTACAGTTGGTACAGTCAAAGCTTATGGCAGGCTGGGTGTTCACTTCCCGTTCTGGACCATTCCTGCGTCAATGCATACGAGTATGCACCGACAAGCCAGGATTCGATTTGCAAATCTGGCCACATTCTGAACAGGTGTACTCCGCTCGTCTATCCTGTGTACTGATGGTTGCCTGCACGGAGGTGCAGGCGGTAATTTCAATGTCTTGATCGAGTGTAACCAGTACGATTAAAACCGCGTAGAGTTGTTGGCCCTATTTGGAGTTGATGAATTCTTAGCCAGTCAAAGTTAGCACCAAGACCACCCAGTCGGGCACCACGAGGAAGTGGTTCAGCGCGCTGTGCCTCCTCATTCCTGTATACATTTGGCTATAAGTTCATGTATGTACCTGACGAGATTGAATACATATTACGTAGGCACTTTGGTCCTATTCAATTGTTTAAGCAGTTTTTCGAGAAGCATTTAAATCATAGACCTAAAAGGTTTAGCCAATATACTACAGACAGCCAAGAATGACAGTTCGAAATCGATTATCAGAAGTAGGATTGTTACTTTTAGTTTTGGTTACATTAACCACTCCTGCGCAATATAGGTCAACCTAAGAATATTCAGCATAATCACAATCCATTGGGACGTCATACACCTTGTGACAAATTGGTTTGTTTGTAGCATGTTGCTAACGGTCATTCAAGGATTAGAACTGCGTTACATCGAACACCGTGTTAGATTAACCCATTTAAAATCCTTCCATAGTCCTGTAGAATTCACACGAACATTTACAAACAATCGGTAACTTATTTGTTATTAACTGAACACTACTCACAGTTGGTCGCTAGTTCCACATTCTTACAGACGTTTTGGTCGATACCTTTAGAAGAAGATAATTGAGGACTCCTATTCTTCATTCTTGTTGGGACTCGTTAACAGTGCTTATTTTTGTGATGACCGAGATTTAATTACGTATCAAATTCCCATGAAGTAACCTTGTTAACCGAATTAGTATGTATTAATATTCGGATACATTCGCTTTTGTGTGCTGTTCAGATTATCGAAATCAATAGCTATCTTACTGACTTCAATCAAACAATGATATCACAAATTGGATTTCGTAGAGTGTTAAACTTATTGGATTGATGGATCGGTTAGTGAATTTAGCCGATGAGCACAATTGCAGATCAAATCTTTTACAATAACGAAACTTGAGTCTAGTGCTTCTTTTCTTTATGCGATGGATGAATTAACTGTTTGAACAGAACAGATGCGGTTAAGTACATTTACAGTCAGTTTCGAGATTGACAGATTTAGGTCATTCGAACCGAGCATTCAAAGTTAGGTGATCTATGTGCCAGTTATGTAAAAAAACGTCGGAACAAGTCTGATAGATACAAATAACCACTTGTAAGAACCGAGTCTTTGACCAAACTTGCATCAGATTTTGAGTCATTAAAACAATGTATGAACAATATTCATGAGTAGATATATTTATTTTACAAACCGTCCGGAGGTAAGTTAATAATCGAACTAGATTCGGTCTAAACGGCCTCTAGTATGTTTTTTTCTGGGTTGACTGTACACGTTGGAATTCCACAATTTCTTCTTATTTAAGTTTGAGATATTTGGTTCTAAAACAAAGGCATCAGATTCAATCATCTTGTGCTTCATAGAAATGTTGTTTGAACTAATCTTTTTTTTAGTGCTCATTTCTAATAAGAGCACTATAATCAATTTCCTAGAGGATGCTGACGATAAATGCATTCCAGACACCGTACTATAAACTTTTCGGTGCACTTATGTTTATTTCGCCACTTTTCTAACTGTCTGAATAAAAAATTCAGTGAAAACACTTCACTACATCCTGCGTTTCATCTGATTACTATTTTGTCGAAAGTATTGTATTTTGAAGCTAACGTTTGAAAGTCGTTGAAATAATCGATTGTATCTAGTGTGCACACTGAACTGAACCGTCCATTGCAATCGATTTAGTCAAAACAGAGACAAGACATATATCACGAGATGTTAACATTTCGGTTTACTCTCATCAGTCGCCAACGTGAAACTAGCAATTTTTTATACAAACTGTATATAGCAACAACAATTGAACGAACCAACCACATAGTTTTGACCTTTCACGCTCTAATAGTTCAGTCAATTCCATGGCAAGAAGATTGATTGCGTCAGCGCCTTCTGCGCACACAAAACTGGCCGATGTTTTTGATGAGCATTGCTTCACTAATTGCTAACAATTTCGGGTTGCGATTATGCAACAATATCTCGAACGATTTAACAGGGTCAGCTAGGTGGCCGGTTGCTAAAATGTGTTTGGCGATCGATGAAGCTGGGGCCTTCGAGCATGCTACAGTAAGTAGGTCGTTTTTTTGAGATTGCCGTTGTTAACCCCTTAGGAATGTGCTCAGCCATACGTTGATGCAGACGCCAATCTGTCCTGCCTATGTAGCCGTCATACAACTGCAACTGAACGGGTAGACTACGTGGGAGACAGACTGATCGATTGAGTGTGTATCACCGCCATGAAGAGCCAAGCCCCTAGTGCTTAGCAGGATACGTAGTTGGGCCGCTGGATAGGTGCGTTGCAACGGCAATATCAATTTGTGACTAACGTTATTAGTCAAGTGGTCACCTTTGAATTGAAGTTGCAGAAATATGTTCTTTTTCTACGCACTGCAGCTTACCACCTTTGGTTCTTTCATCTTACTGTGGATATCCACAAACTTTTCAGGGTAGCCGTTACCCACCAGCGTTTCTCTTATAAACTCTTCTTTCTGCAGTCGATCAGCTGTGCAAATCATTCTGGCTCTGTGGAATAACGTTTTCACTAGCCCTTGTTTATAAGCAATAGGTGCGAAACTGGAGAACTGCAAATATTGTCCACTTCAAGTTGGCTTACGATAAACAGATCATTGTAATGCGCCGTCTTAAGGTCTGGTCATAAGAATGTCTAAGAGCGGTAAGCAGTTATTAACTTCCATCTCATAAGATACAGAGAGGTTTGGGTGGAGGGAGTTCAAATAGTTATAAAATGAAGTAAAAGCACATTCGTCAGTAAAGACTAAAATGTCGTCCACGTAACGTTTGTAAAGCTGGACCCCCGGACTCCTTTCTTGAAATTGCCTCTCAAGCGTTCCCAAAATTACATCCGCCAATATGGGGCCCAGTGGGCTACCCATGGCTACACCATCAATCTGTCTATAGTTAACACCGTCGAACTCAAACGGAATGTTTTCTGTACAAGCAAAAATGAGATCCTTGAGAAGATCTAATGAAATACCTACATTTACATTTTGACCAAAAATAAAATCACATAAAAATTCAGCGGTTTCACGCAGTGGTACATTAGTTAATAAAGATTCTACGTCGACCGAGTACACCATCTGTGGACTTACTGAATTGTTCTGCAAAATTTCTGCTAGCTCAAAGGAACTACGAACACAATTGGGGGATAACAATTCACGGACGGGTTTAAGGATGTCCACTAACCATCGTGCCAGCTTGTGGTATGCCGAATTGTTCATGGATAATATCGGTCGTAGTGGGACACCCGTCTTATGGGTTTTTGGTGAACCTCTCATCCTTGGTGTCTGTGTGCTTGTTGGTTTCAATTTCTTGTAGTGAACTTCAGAAATATTTCCATGTAGCATCAGTATTTGTAGTTTCCTTGATATTTGTTTTTCAATCAGGAACTTGTTACTAGGCTTGGCATTTAATTGGAATTTCCGTGCAGCAGAAAATACCACATTCATCTTGGCTAAATATTCCTCTTTCTTCATTATGACGACGCCAGAGCCCTTGTCTGGCTTGAGGAAGACTAAGCCAGTCATATATTTTAGCTCCTCGATGGCTCTGTAGTGTTCTGCGGACAAACAACCATGCTGGCGTATGGGGGCCGATAGAAACTCGTGCGAGATATCAACCAACTTTGCACGAAACCAGTCCGCGTTGTCCAGTGAGGCGGGAGTAAGATATTTAACTTGCTGGTACAAGTTTTCAAACTGGACCTGAGTTTGTAGTTTGTTCACTTTTTTGGGCGGCATCTTGAAATCTATTCCCAACGAAAGCACATCGAATTGAGCTTTGGTAAAATGAGTATCCGACAGATTGTTAATGTGTTTAAAATCTGTGGTGAAGGCTGACATCCGCCCACGAAGTAGTGACTTTTGCAAGTTCTGAAGCATCTTCGCTTTGGTTTCTTGAAGTGTAGTTTGCATAAAGTTTTCAAACTTGATACGGCATACCAAAGATAAGCTATTAAGCAAACTAGCAATACGTTGCTCGGTCTCGATAAACCTGTTCAATTTTTCTTTGGATGCCTCAATGTGTGAGAGTTAGTAATCCTTACCAGGTTCACATTATTTACCGGAAGCCTTTCTTTGGAAAGCAGCTTGAAAAAGTGCATAAGAAATTGGCCTAATATCACACAGTTGTCGTAAAATCCTATCCGCGTTCGTTCAACCGTTGTTTTATACCGAACTGAAAGTAACCGATTCAATCCGCGAGTAGGGCATGCAGGGAGTTTTCGTTCGAAAAATTTAAAACATTGAGTTCCCCTAATCCATTTAGTCAAAACATTACAATCTAGTCTGAACATGAATTGACTCGTATTGACCACTCAGTATCAAATGTATAATGATGAACAGGATCCTATATAAAACAGCTAGGGGAATGGGGTGGAGATCAGTCACTGGATTAGGATAAGCTATTTGTTCAGGTTCGCAAACATTTGTTTGTGAACACTCAAGACCAGTTTCAGTCTATCGATTGTCACCGTCTGAGCAAACCGCAAGCAGTTTGGACTATAAGGACGTAATAGATTACTGAATGCACAAATAGGACATAGCGCAGTCAGTGATCAGGAAGTGTCTGATGGAAGTGTCTGATGGTTTTCTCGTTTCAGCTGCAATATGGTTCGCTTTTTTTACACTGACTTCTGTACCTAATTAGATTGGTGTTATTCCACCCCGAAGATTGAGCATTTTCCAGTTCTGCTTATATAGCTTTCTTCACAGATACATATACACTGGTAGGTAAAAGTTTGGGCGATAACGATGGGTTGACCTATTTTGATTGAAGATACAAGTAGTTTCCTCATCCGAGCTAATACACAAAGTTCGATTCCGTTAGACATTCGGTTCTTCGACTTTGTTAGTCTCTGTGTTATTTGATGTATACTGTATTCACCCATAAAATGTAGCTGTATATAGACATTTCGTTTCACGATAACCACCTGTTTGGATGACAGTTTCAAATTATTTCACCTTTTCATGATCCACTCATGTTAACCACAAGATTTCGATATGGAGGTGATCCATTTTAATTGCTCCACAATACTGTACAGATTTAACTTGGTCATCTGAATGGCATGTTCAGTAGTGTGTGTTTATTTTGCATCTGCGTTATTCTATTAAATTTCAAATGTTGACTGAAAAACGTGGATTTCCTATATACAGCTCTTTTAATGGAGCAAGGGCCCTATAGATATGTCTAAAAACGACTGACAATGGGCGACTTCATATCCAGATGTTACCTTCAGGCTGGGAAGAGAACTAGTTAGGAACAGAACTAGAACTAGGTGTCTAGTTTTCGGTTAGAACGAATAAGTATTAGTAGACGACCGACGTAGCGTTTGTAGTAAGACCAAATTGATATAGCTTAGCAGTTTGACATAACTCTGATGATGCCAGCATGAAACGCTAACTGCAATCAGTATGAGAGGTTAATGTGAAATGCATAGCAATAATTAAGCCAGTTAAGGATTCAGCAGCAGTCATTTTAGACGGAGATACGTATAGAAGATGTAAGTATTAGATAACCAAACGAAATCTTAGAAATTGAGCACGATGGATACCGCCACTTAAATAGCAAATCACACTAGACGCCATCTTCAAGTTCTTTTACATTCAAGAATGATTGTTTAAATGATGTATTAGGCTCTTGAAATTGGGTAGATCATTGACATCAGAAAGCACATATTTCGAATGTCCCTTGGTTTTATTCTAACAGTGCAAATTCTTTACACCATCTAGTAGCATATTGACCAGTCACCAAACATTATTTAAGCAGAAATCAATAAAACAGCGAAACACCTATCGGACTGAAGGCTATTGTTCTAAAAGTCAAATATATTCCTCTCTGTCTGATTCAATTAATACAACGTTACAATTGTAACACTTTCTTTTAGCCATTCTGTTTCAGGGGTCCTAATTTAATCTCAAGATAGTTTCATCTACTTTCATAAAACGCTTTTGAGAAACTTGATGAACATGTTTTGTCCCACTGAGCTACTTTGGTTTTACTGTTACCTATACACGAGGTCTGCCTTTTTTTTACTAAAACTTACAGTATGTCTATACGGCATCGACTTTTAAAAATTCACGTCATGCCTTGTCAATTTTGCATTCACATTGGGTTTCTGGAAGTTAGTTTAAAAAAGCGGTACCGAGCGACCAGGAACGTTTATCCATCAAGCCATATTTTATTTCTAGATATAACTATGCACTGTAGTAAATAAAACAATCGAGAAATTAGACTCGAATTACACTGACAGCGAGCACCGTTGAACAGATAATTACCTTCTGTTGGTGATCTGGTCTAGAGTGTTTGTCAGCTATCACCGCTGCGTATAATGCTGGACGACGTTATCCGTATCTTCATTCTGTTTCCTACGTTGTGTTCAGTATAATAATAAATCGTCATAATAATTATTTTCCTGTTTGTCTCCGGTAATTATGTCACCTGGCTGTTTAGTATCAGTGGTGTACAATCATATACTTCCCCCCAGCAAACCTCACAAAACTTTGCCAACCACAATCATCCATCCTCTGGCGATACAACTAAGGATCTAGTGAACTTCTGACATACCTTCCACCACTTTACTCTTACTATGTATAACCTGGTCCTGGGAAGCTGTTCAGGAGTTTGTAAACACCAGAATAGTTAACTATGTATCATCAAGAGTTTAGTTACAATGAGATTAAACACATCCGTATCTTAATCATTTCAGGACATTGTTATCAAGCTGATGTGAAAGGCGGCTTGTTGTATCCCTCAGTAGACTACCTTGCGTAAATTGTACCACGTTCTTCCGTCAGTATATTTGGGGTCCACACCTCTTTATTGTAAACACAAGAGTATCTATTAAAACGAACAGCTTGCTGTGCGATTTCTACCGATAGCTGTTAGGAACGATACAGTCGTTAATGTATGGTGACTAGATCAAGTCAACAGTCGTGTTTAACCGTCTGTTTACGAGGAGATACATTGACAGTAATAAAAAGCAGCTGACGGAGTATATTATCGACCGTATCACGTGCCCGGATGTATTAGCTCAGATTGCCGCAATTTACATTGAACTACACAGATTAACAAAACGAACAGCTTGGTTTCATACTAAAACGTGACTTGATTGCATCAGATAGCAGCAATGATGTGTGTGTTGGATGTGCGGGTGTGTTCTTTAGCTGTGGTCATGATTTTCGGTTTCCATCTTCAAGGCAAATATGAGAAAAACTTGCTCTCCTCTTTTTTATTGTTATTCAATTTTTTTATAATTTTATTTCTTTTGTAGTGTACCTGCGTTACGCAGTTTGTCACCGGCTAAGATGCATAAATTGGGCGACGTTCTGGAAACGGTGAGTTTATAAAATGTGTTGAAGTGTCTATTCATACATGGTGAAGTCTGATTTCGGTCCTTTCCAAACATTTGCGGTTCAATAACTGGTCAATCAGAAAATGCACTGGAAATGGTTTAGGTGAAAATCATTCACCTCATTTTTCCAGTTATTGACTGATGGAAAGCGTTAATTGAAGCATCTACTACTGCTCAAAGGTAGACAAATAATGTGGAACATGCAAAAACACCCAATTGTGTCAAATGACAATGAATGAGAGAACAAGCCTGTTCCTGATGTTTTGTCAACAGACCGACTATAAAACAACCGTATGTGAACATTGGGAATTTGAACAAGGCTAGACCAGATTGCAACCTGTATCTAGCGACGGAATCACTTGAAATGTCAATTGCGACTTCAGAAGTCAGTTATATGAGATGCAAATCAGGTGGAGAGGTCGCCACACTGTATAATGTAAACAGTTTCATTAGTGCGGCTGAGCTTTCTCCCTGAAGGTTAGTCATGGATGACCATGTTTTCATAAACTGCTTTCATGCTAACGAAAGGGTGTGATCAGAAAGAATGTAATGGATTCTGTAACATTCAAATTACAAGTCTCCATCATGTTTTAACGGACTGCGCAAACTTGGTGAATCAGAAAAAGATGCACCAGATTTTCTGCCAGTGGGGTATGATTCAACTAACTATACTGCACAGCAACATCCGCTTCCGACTCAGCCATTCAAAGCCACAGAATGGAACTTCCGGTCAAGACGAGGATATCTAACAATGGTGAGCTCTAATTAGAACGAAGCTCAAGTTTTGTGCTTCCTTTTAAAGTGAGTCAGTCGAAAAGCTTATCTGCCATCAATTGTGTATGGTGTACAATATGAACGTTACAGATGCCAAACGACGCCTACCCATAACCGTTAACAAAACTGCTTTGTGTTGCGCAACTTACGGCTCAACTCACACCTCACATGTCCATTATAAACCCGAATAAACAAGACAGAAAGCATGAAAATGGAGGCCTTTGTAGCTTACTCAGGTGATAGATTAGTATGATAGCGAAATTCTTACCTCTAACAAGCAAAAAATTAGAGTGGTGTCATTGTTAAGGTTCAAGCTAACGATGAAAGTGTCTGAAATATAACACAAGAAGATTTTCAATATAAGATTAAGGTAAACAAAATTTCATATGTGGACCGAGGAATCAAACAAAACCTTCAGAATACAATGGATCAACAGAGCAAATACGAAAAGATTTAAAAAGTATATAAACGATTTGCCAGATTACGAATCATCCCCGAACGCCGAATCTTCAATATGAGGCTTATGTATTGCAGATGGAAACGATTCAGGGACCGCAAATTGTGTTGATATATTGTTCAATTTTCACTGCAGTACAATAGTGTGGACAGCACCACTGTGCAAATGATCATCAACCTTGTTTTTAACTTCCGAGTTTGGCTCTCCCAGTGGCGTTTTTCAAAACGTCCAAAACCAGTGCTAATTTTAGCCTTACGGACTCACAATTCGCGATCCACAGACAGATCTATTAACAACTATAGAAGTAATAGTCTGCCCAACTATCGACAATGTCGCCACTAAAACGGATTTCAGAAGTAGACCGAGAAAGAAAATGTCCTAAATCTGAACAAATCTGGATGCCGTGATCCCAAAAACCGTCGTCTGTCATTGCAGTACCTCTTTATTGCGAGGAAATAACGCACTGCCGCTTGTGAACAACAACCTTAGAAGGTTCCAGTTAAGTCTTGGAGCACGGAAATGTTGTCTAGTCAGCTGAAAACCACCTATGCCGTATCCTAACTCAGTACCGTTTTCTGAGTTTTGAAGAATAATCCTTACCACTGTGGTTAATTGTAAACTAAATAGGGCTGGCGTCAACATAGGGACACATCAGTGAAACTGTTTAAACTATCAGAGGTCACACCACAGGACTGCTTCTTTTCACATTGGCCTAAAACGTTCCGATTAAATTACAAAATTTGCTTAGACATCCGAAATTACGAAGAACCGTCCACAGCGCTTCCTGGCTCACATAAAATGCCTTAGTAAAATTCAACATAGAATATAAGAGTTAGCGATGTTCACTATAAATTTTCTGAGGCTTGCGACCAGCAGACATCATTAGTTATAGTGCGATTCTACCCTCGAAATTCATGGTGCCACACACCAGCAGTTATCCCCAAGATTTACGTATTAAGTTGAATTAATAGAATACTTACTGAAAAGTATCTGACTCAATTAAACTGATTTATTCCCCAGTAAAATTTCCTGCTTTGTGTGCTCCCCTTATTTTTGAATGGAAGTACAAATACAGATTCTTTAACGGCTAAACTGCTTCTTGTTTCCAGGTGTAATGAATCACAGGTTATGACAAAAACTGAACAGATTTGCTCCAAAAGTTGCCCTGAGAACATGTCTTTACCTATGGCCCTTGTTCATCATAACTATCCAATACCTTTCTGATAGTGTACCGAGCCTGCTGCGACAGAAACTGTCTATTTGATGGTTTGCTGTATCACGCCATTAACTATTACCCAACTGGAAAGCTGAGATATTTGTATCATATCTTCATTATATCAACTGGTTGTGTGTACGGATTGTGATGAACCTCGCTCACTGGTGTTTTAATGGATTAAATCAACTCAGGGAAAACCTCCCTAGGTAAACCATGTGCTAAGGGCAATCAACATATTCACCCATATTACTTCCTTCACCACTCGTCTTTGATACCGTAACGTCGTTTAGTGGGTTGATGGTAAGCGCTACAGAATGTCCTACCCTTGTTCCCATCGTTTTGATCTACAGTTGAACTGGTTCGGTGACAACGGAGCAGTTATCTCAAGGCAGACATGGAGAAATAATGCGGCGTTTGTTTGCCGTCTGTAACACACCACCTGAATTGCATACTTTGAGTTATCATATAATGAACCATACCGGATAACAAACACAGACACCGTTCATCGAGAATTAACGACGTTTGCTTACGACTTGGAGTAGTTGTCTAAAATTATGATGGCGAATTGTTAATACTTCTCACTAACACAACCACCGGTTTGTTCATTTGTCTTAAACGGGAAATTAAGTATATATTTGACCGGTGATCGTTTCAGTTTTCTACTCGGCGGTAACTTTCATATAATTCAAGGCAAGCTTTATTTGTCCGAAATGTGACCTCAATGGACTTTATTTGGAGCAAGTCAGTGTGTGACACGGTCTAGTCTACATATATTATTAAAGTAGTATGCACCCATTGGATGATTCGCTAACGAACAGTGGTGTTCATTTATTGTCAAATACTCAATTTCCTTTTAGCCTTGAGGCTGACTAGCAAGGAAGATCATTCGTGACTCACATACATATTCTGTCTCCCCCCACCTTTATAGACTGGCCATTGGGAAGCCATTAACATAACACATTCATTAGGGATGCGAAAAAGTGTAATCTAAAATGTGACGGAAACCCGGCTCCGTTTTACGAAGCCATATATGTTCACTGAAAATCGATCGATTAGCCTCTGTCTAGGGAATCAACGGAGTTGAGTTGAGTTTTAAAATTGGAATATTCTCCAGTTAGCCATAATGTCCATTTGTTCGTCTGCAGTCGATGCATAAAAAGGTATTCAAATGGACCGACGTTCAGAGTTCATCAACGGTCGTCAATCTGTCAGTTTCTGGCACCGGTCCATATTCACAAGCTGTCACATGACATTCAGTGTGTAAATTGTATGCAAACAATGAACAGTGAGAAAAGGTGAGGGTCATGCGGCCCCAGTTAAATTTAGTACAGAGTTAACAATTCACTGATGTAAACAGGATCATATGAGTGCTGTAACAACAAAGGAAAGAAAGACAGTGTCATTTTGGAATGATCATCGACAGTGTTCAGTTCAAATATACCTTCTTTTGCTCAGTTGCAATTCTGTTGTGAAAAAAAAGCGTTATATTCCATTTTCGTTATGACTTCAACCTAGGTTTACACAGCCCTGTTCCCTCCTTTCATGAGAGTGAATCGGTTAATCATTTGATTACAACCGACACTTTTTAAACCATTAGAGTATATATGGGAAAACAGAAATAAGGAAAGATGTCCACCTGATCATGTAATCAGCCTATCGCTGATCAGACAGCAATCTATGGTCGTAAGCGTGAGACACTTTCACACAACGAAGTTGTACGTTTGAACAATGGGAGCTCATGAGCAATAAACAGAATCACAACTCAGTAAAAACCAGTTACGATTACATACTCATTAGCTAAACCTTGCCTACTCATTGTAATCTTTGGTGCAGTCTGTGAGAGTAATGAGGCCTAGATGGTTTCATTATATCCAACATAAATTTTACCCATACCCCTTTTATGTATCTCAAGTTCACATTATACAAGGCACGTTCGTTGATTACTTGACTTGTATCGCACAAACATTACACGGAAGCTTGTACAACTTGCCAGTGTGTGCTAGGATCACCTGGAATTTAGGTCCTGATCCTAGTTGGTCCAATTGAATCACTGGCTATAGTGTTACAATCTTGTGGACGTTTAGAATTTTTCCGACTTACTCATTTAATAAGTGTATGGCTATTCAGTATATTTTTCGCAGAAACGTTGGTAAAAATCATCACTCAACTTAGTCACCAAAAGTCCCCCCAGTCTTTTCACTCACAACATAGCATACCATGGACTAAACTGTACAATGTCACACACAGTACAGACTCCTTTTAAACGCATCGAGGACACATCCATATGCAACCGTCAAAAGGTGACAACCGAAGTTGTTGGAAATTCCAACTATGCCAAACACGGGGGCTTATGGCCGCAGTAAACATTACAGTATTTTTAACAAACCTGTAAAAACGGCATGTTAAAAGCATGTTCAGTTTGTGACAACCGCAATTTGACGTTCACCAATGCCGACGAAACTTTTCTTCGTATGATTTCTTAACTCTGTATGTAGGGCTTTCCGTAGCGGACATTTTGCCATGCTGAAAAATGACAGGTCAACTGCCCTCTCACCGGGCGCTAAACAAAGACGCCAACTGTCATATCCAAACGATCCGTGAATCGGTGATTGTGAACATGCTGGACAGTATTTTTCGGCACTGTGTACGATGTCACATCTAATGCCATGTGATTATCGACATTGGTTATCGACTGCGACAAACTAACGGTTTTGATAAACGTAGTTGTTATGTGATAAAACGTTTCAGATAGACTAGTGTGTCATGCTTCGCATCGTAATCTGGAACCGGTGTTTTGTGTAATAACTGGTATGAAAGTAATTGTGACCGAAATTTCTTCTTGGCGCAAGAATATAATTCGTGCACTCTGGACAAGTGGGAGCAATCAGTTGGCGAACATACCATATAGACAACTGTTGAATGAACAACCTGCTGTGTCGCAAATTATGAGGTTGTGACAAAGTGAAGAAAACTTTATGAAATTAATCAATTATTACCTCTTCTTTTTCGAATGTATAGTGGTTTTTTGCCTAATGCAAAGATAACATGTACGTTATGCATGAACTGCAGCTCTGTGGAAAGAATTCCTTGTTAGTATAGGTTCTGAATGACCGGCTAACACGACTAGAAAATATATTTGTTGAACACGTCGTAAAGAATATGGGACAAATCAGCGGGGACTGTAGTGATAAATTTAACGTGGGTTTTGAGATCGGCAAAAACTACATTGAATCAACAAAGGAACATACCGGGACAAAAAGTAGTGTGCGATGTACAGTATCTAATTACGAAGCTGAAATTCCAGTGAATACATTGAAAACCTGTGAATCCAGTGAGGTAACACGAAACTCAATGAAATCAATTTAACTAATAAGCAGTTTGGCAGATTCATGATTTTAGATGAGACCCAGTTATGAAAAGTCAGGGCTTCCGTTGGATTCGAACCAGCGACAGAAACAACATGCCCAAATGCGGCAAACGCTCTGCCAGCTGAGCTAAAACGCCACGCTAGGAGCTCGAAAATTTCATATTTGGACTCTGTTACCCACCCTTTTCGTTTGGGTATGGTGTTTCTGTCGCTGGTTCGAATCCAGCCGAAGCCCTGAAGTTTTACAGTTGAGTGCCATCAGAAAACAACTTCAAAAGACAAATGCATGTTATTAAGTGCTTCAAGCAACTAATTTGAAGTATATGGTTAAAAAGTTTGACAAAATAGCGGTAACATGTTGTCAACAAACATCGTCATTAGAAATTAAAACATTTTAAAACTTAAAAGAAGAACTAAACACTGATATATTGTCTGTCTCAACCGATATTGGAAGTCCGAAAGACTGGCCTAGTGTAACAATAGCCGTTCCGTTTCATTTCCTATCATTATTTTTGCCGGCTCATTTGGCCCAGTTGTATTTCTATGTCGAGCTACATGTAGTAGATATCTGTCAGGATTTGTTTTCTGTATTAGTCGACTGTTCACGAACACATCTTTTTGTTTCAGTGAGTAGTGGTCAATTTGTTTATTATGAAACATTAGTGATGTAAAAGATTCGCAATTACTGTTTGATTCAAACCACAGTTTTTAACCAGGAATGTTTAATTACAGAGAGCTTGACAGGTAGTATGAATGTTACAAATGGAAAGGAACATGGAAATGATAAAGTTTATGTCATTGCTAACCAGGCAGGGTTAGTCGCATTCAATATGAATCTGTGATCAGTTGTTTACCAGTACCGGTCCGTCGAAAAGCTGCTTTTAAGGAGCCAAGGTGTTAGAAAACTGACTCATTCCCTCCGGCGTTAAATCTGCATTGTAAGTGGATTTTCTAGCAGTCATATATAGAAATAAAGTTCGTGTTACAACAAGACATGTAGCTGTCGTGTTTCTACGTTTAGTAGAGAATATTTATCTACGTTTATGCAATATTTTTGGGCAGTAGAATAGTTGGTCGTAAAATTTCTGATGTGCATAGAGAAAGGTTATGCTAATGTAACATGAAAGCCAACCACTTACGGACCAACCGTGGGGCAACGTAGAGACACCGGGGGACAGCGTTCTTCCGAAGTAGGGTTTCCAAAAACGGTCCTGTGAAAGGAAACAACAAGAAACAACCGTGAGCCAAAGGCCCAGTAAGCCATGCATACGACTTACACAAACGAAAACTGAAACGGCGTAAATAACACAGCAGTGCGCCCTGTTATGCAATTCAAATCCAACCTGTGCACGCTTGTTGGTTTTGACCGCACGTTACACTAATCATGGTTTTACACGTTAATTGCTTTAGAACTGTGTGTACACTTGCAAAAGTCACCAAAAAGATTAGCTGACTATTCTCTAACTAATAATTTATCGGTCGTTCTCGTGTGAACTCTGGTGAAGAATTTGGCTCCCGGCTGTGACGCAGATTGAGTGGAAAGAAATACAACGTTTACAATAAGATAGTGAACCTGCAAACGTTTTCAGTTGTGGTCCAAAACTACCCCAAAAACAGATGAGCTGAAAAACGGAGAACGGAAACTCAAAAGCCTGTTCCTGGAGCTATTTCTGTCGCATGATGGTTGATATGCACTGCAGACTAATGAGACTACCTGATTTGTCGTGTTATATACGGTGAACACGGTCTAGTTCACACACTGATCACCGTTTAATCAACCGTGATAAATGTTCACGTTTCTTTCAGATGTTTACTCACTGTTCCATACAAAACCAGGCACGCGTCCAAAGCAAAATGTCGTTGATTAAGTACCCAACTATGTTTGTTTTCATGGGAAATTAGCCACCTTTCAGAGAAATTCCGCAATTTCCCAGATATAGAAGTTTGCTCCGACCTTCTCGATCACTCAACATAGCTCTCGTTCTACATGTTTCTTGATCAGGCAGAATTAAAGCCTAATCCGACCTAAAGTACGATTTTGATATAGATTGAACGTCACCCACAATTGATCGCAGCTGTCGCATCCCCATAGACTTTCCAGTCGGCCCCTTTCGAAAAGAAGCACTAGACTCGAGTTTCGCTCTCAATAGAGCTCGTCAGTAGTGCATATCA
>JTDE01000224.1:69561-117581 GCA_014338405.1 Paragonimus skrjabini miyazakii | reverse complement strand
ATGATCAGGTTGCCCGATCGCCTCGAGAGGAGACACAGTTAATGTCTGTTAACTCCAATCGATAACCCCTCGACTAGGACCTATCCAAGTTGAAATCACAGAAAGCATTGACTTGTTAAGCGGTATTTGATTACTGATGAGTAGTAGGGAATTTTGATTTTCAAATCCCGGCAGTGGCGATGATATGCTCTAATAACGGACTCTAATGAGACCGAAACTCGAGTCTAGTGCTTCCTTTCGAAAGGGGCCGACTGGAAAGTCTATGGGAATGCGGCAGCTGCGATCACTTCTGGGTGATGTTCAATCTATATGAAAATCAAAATCCCCTACCACTCATCAGTAAAGTACGATTATTAACTCGGAAACTTGGCTATGGTGCTTTTACGACAAAACGGATGAAAATGACACAATGGATTGGTTTGCTTTTGTTCACAACAAAACCAATACTAACTGGTCTTCAACTGAAAACAGTCCAACTCATTAACTATTCCATATTAATGTTTGCCCTCAGAGTTTGATCAGCTGACTAATTACAAGGAAACGAATGAAAAGCAATGTTAATACAGTTATCAACTGATTTCAGAATTATCAATAAAAAGAGGCCCCTCGATTTTAAATGTGCTGGTTCACTCCCCTGTATCGGAATTGCTCAAACATGTTGTTTAGTCATACGTCACTGTAATTTAAATTGAATCGAAAACAGAATGACGTATCCTGTTAGATACTCAGCATGTTAATCTTACTTACAGTGACTAAGAGCATATGTAAGTGTAACTTGTTTTTATGATGGTACGCTTTGTTGATCGAACGAAACTTTCTCTAATTTAACAAATCTCGATCTCAATTTTCGCATGTCTCGATATCAGTTTAATGGGTTCCAAGGGAGTAGCTATGTTTCAAAGACGATTAGGTTCGCATGGCTAATGGACACACATAGGCTATTAAACGCACGGATTGATTGACTCCTACAGATTGACAGAACACGACCTCGCCAGATTAAAAAATAAAACAGAATTAGTTCACCTGAACGCAATTGCTTGAGACATCTTAAGTTGAAATTGCGGACCCACGGATCTGATTCGCCTTCAGTGAAATCAAAGTAGCGATCCGAAGCCACAACTGGAAGCATCTGCAGCCTGTACAGTCCTAAAAACATCGGTTTGTGAAAAAAACAACTGTTGCAGAATATCTGTTACGTCCTGAACTCGGTCCAATTCGATCAGTACATATACGTTTATTGTCATGTCATCCCGGATCACAAGTGCTCAGCCAAACTCCATATACTGCAAATGTTTGTTTTTACCCAAACTAAACGGTCTTGATATTTTGGATGTATCAGGTGTCCAGAGAATAAACCAACCTCAGCTGCCAATCACTTTTGTACGAAATAACCAAATCGACCTTGATGGCGCATCAATTTGCCCACATTACAAAATTATATGGTTAAATTGATCAACTAAGTCATGTCGACATGAAATAAGACGAAACAGTCCAACAGCAACATTATAAAACTGGAGAATTTTATACACCGTACAGCGTTTTCGCAACAGGACTATAAAACGTCACGTCTATGTCCATTAAACCTAAAAATCGTAGCATGATGCTAGATTCTAATCAATGTTCTGGTAATTTTTAGATCTGCTTTGTCATCTGAATGCAGCTTTTTATTAGTCATCACTCCGTGGAATTCTATTGTGATAGCATTCTCTGTTGAGAAAATATGATAACTTCACCTCGTCCATTTACTATCATTGGTGCGTGTTGGTTTCCGTCCGTGTGTTGCCACTACAGTACTAAGATGTTCACTGAGACGTTTGTTAATATCCAGGTATTGTCGATCGTGGGACAAAGTAGCGAAAGTAGTGGAACAGCACAGCATAGTGATTTGATGGAAAGTGCTTGTACACTCCCGTGTCAGGTAGCACAGCTGCGATTACAACAGTTTGTTGAAGCTTTTCCTTAACAGAACTTTTTAGGAGGGGGTTGTTTTTATGTAAGCCCTCTATATAAGTCTTCCAGTTGGAATTCCCGTACAGTTTTTAGACTCCGGATTTAGAATCTGGGTGGTCAACTGTGAGATAGCTAATATGTAACGTAATGATTCTAGTCCGCTAAATTGACAATAAATGCGCTGAAAACTGTGCTAGATAAACCACTAATGAACCAGACATGATTATATTTACCTAATCCTCCAAGAAGTCTCTTCTGGCTATGATCGCCAGGTGAAGTTCTGCACAAGGAGGTAAATATTCGTACCAGATGGGTCGTTGAGAAAATGTTAATTCAGCCATCAGTTGTTACACTGGTTCAGCCGTGCTATTCTGCCAATGTGTTACCACTGCAGCCCCTAGAACTTCGAAATGGGGAACGATGCGTGGTCAACCATCTGCATAATTTCTCAACTAGTTTGTCTGGTAGAGTTCTTTGTCTTCCATTCTCAGCGATCACCGCAATTTTATTGCAGATAGATGTTATTTGGAAGGCAACATACCCACCCTCTGAGCAATGGTGCCAACGTTTTATTCTGATCTATGCATACAGTGCTAAGGCGTTCTGTACTCCAGTAGGCAATATTTTACCCAGCATTGTGAGTGCATTTAGTGCCAATGTAACGGAAATTAACGTAGCCGGATGAAAGGACAACAAATCCATCTATCAAGATTCATTATGTTCCCTCTCTCAAAACTACGGATAGCTGTACCACTGCACTCCGTGAGTTAAACCAATGAAAATGTTTAGCCGTTAAATCTAGGTCTTCTCATCTTCAAGTGACATGTGGTACTAGGCCACCAAGTCCAGCACCTAGACTTTTATGAGTGCTGTTTCTAACTCAAAGCTTGATTGTCCAATCCTTGTTTGGTTGGAGTTCAAATAACTGCCAACTTCCAGGTGATATCAGGATCCAGGCAGACTGTTCTTAACGCGCCGAATCGGATCCTTTTGAGTCATATGGTACTCCAAAATTGTACACGTAAAATGCCCTCGAAGTTCTGAGTGATGCGTCAACAATAATTGTAAATAAGCAAAACACGAGATGTGGTTGTCCTCTCATTTGTAGACTACACCAAAAACACCGAACTAGCAGGACTCGACCAGCTTTCCAGAAGAGAAAGTATACAGTGACCTAAAAGATTAGAGACAGACTTACCAGATGGTTGACCTGATGTGACCTCCGCTAAGTGGTTTTGTATTAACGCCTCATTCCCTTACAATAAGAAGGATGACTATTAGGGTGTACGAGAAGCATTAAGACAATCCATTATCGATATGATGGAAACTTTTATGGCAGACGTTGAAGACGAGGAAATCAATATACCATATATGATTGTGTTCAATCACACCTGTCAGCATACAAACGGCTGTGTTTTATTCCTTCAGACAGACAGCTGAATCAAAACAACTACGCTACTTCTGAAACCCCACTGTACAATTCTGAATAATCGACCCTAGTTAACCGCGCTGGTTAACGATCGCCTGCCTAACGACGATCCACACAGAAATATCCCTACAAGATTCTCATATATCTTACTCACAACTGATTTTAACTACCATAAGATTGACTTTAATACAAACGAAATTTACGCTACATTCGTATCCGCTGCTTTTAAGTTCTAAGGTGCAGTTTTGAATTCTCACTTAACCGAAAAGGTCAAAAGGTTCACACATTAGAAATCTTAGGCTTTCTAGGCCAGATTATAATTTAACCAGTGGAAAACGTGAATCATATCTTGCAACATCATGCGCCGTTTAGTCATAGTAGCGCTGTAGCCATCATATTTCAACTATTAAGGGAAGTACAAATAATCTCCGAATTTGAAACTTCTTAAAGAACCTTCGCAAAACGTAATGTATATGGGATGATTGTTGATCTAGCCATTCAGCTTATCCGCCACTCGGTTACCACTGACACTTTATTGTGAACGCTGCTACCAAAGCCATTCATAGGTATGTTTCCATTGGGCACCTTGAACGATCTAGGAGTGTAAACCCACGTTAGTGCTACGCAAGTTATTTACTGACAATAAAAAGATCAACATAGAAAGCGTACCAGTAAGGCAGGACTGAAAAAGCACACGATGGGTACTGTATAGTTCATAAGTGAAAAACTACTGCGTGGGTAGATTAATTGGAGTATCAGCTACGGCGGACTAACATACTATTATCAATTCTGAACAGTTATATACATATATAACTCCATCACCGAAAGCCGTCCAGCAGTCTCCCACCTAGGTCACATATGTGAAGTGATCGCCTCAACTAAAGATGTTGCCAACAATCTGGGTATCCAATATCTCAGTGTGCTTGTTACCAGCTCCACATAGTTAGTACATACACTTGTAGCAGCATTGTAAATACCCTGCGAACATTCACATTTACACACCATACCCTGTTCTAAACAATATCAACGTTTTGTCAGCATAAGTCCTCAAGTCCTGATCTCTTCTCTGGTACTAAGGGAGTCTGCTAAACAGTTGTTAAAATACTTCTGTTAAGATTTTTACCGGTCACTAGTGGTGTGCCACAATGCTCAAAAATTACAACACTGTTCTTTATTATATTTTTGCTTGAAATCCCGTAAATTGCCGCTTGTTAGTAACATTAGCTGATGGCTCTATAATGTGGAACATACTGGACAACATGACTGACATGGTAATGTCACAGAGCGGTCTGAACATATTATAACACTAGGCCGGTTTCCATTTAACGATGATTTACGATGATTCACTTCTGTCATTCAGGTTGCACAGACCACTTTCTTTGATTCAAAAACCTAGGTATTATACATGCGAGCGTGATGTGAACACGATTACCTGAAGTAATCTTAACCTATCTCTCAACAATGTGTAGTGGCCAAGTGGCAGCTCAGTAGTTGGGTTACTCATCAGACTGTTTTGTCCGTCTCACTATTTTTCTATGATGTGCTATAGATTAAGCCAACTAGCTAAGTTTTCCGTCATTAGTTCGTATAGGACAATACTTTCATTGATAAGGTACAACATACAGCTACAAACGTGTTATGTTTCTTAACCCATCCGGCTAAGCTGTGCAAACTCGTTGCAGTTTTAAACCTGCCAACGGCATACCAGAATAGGATTGGTTTTAATGCAGGGGATCCTCCGTCAATTCTAACATCCCCAAGAAATATACTACAGAAACTCGCTTAAGTTGCAGTTTATTATAAGTCACATGACTCGCGAAGGACACTCTTCCTGTTTCCCCATGTGCCCAATCTGAAACGATCTACCAGAGTCTATTTTAACGACATTAACAACGGTTGAGTTCCAATGCCGAATCCAAACACGTACCAAGGATGCCAGACCGAGTATACACACAATCAGATCGTCGGGGTCGTTACAGTGGAATGAATGTACCCTCGACTGTTCACTATTAGAGCCCACCAACTGTCGTTAACTATATGTTATAATGTGTCTTTTCTGTGCCTGATAAACAAGATTTGGGTTTCTATTCCTTTTACGATAATGTAAGTTTCTCATCTGAAGTCTTTCTGTTGACAAATCCCTGAAAATGAATTATTCTTCCTTCATAGACTTACCGACACAAATTCAGAGGTGTATTCTCACCTTCAGCTAATTAGTAAATTTCCTCTGATTTCTATTAATTCTAAACTAATTTGAAAAAAAGGAATTTTGCCCTGTTCAGGACAAGCACAATCTAATTAAAGTCATGATGTGAGTCTTCTCAACGCAAAATTGAGTTTTGAAGAAACGCTTTTTATCAGTTCAACGTCTTGACCTTTCCCAACTAGATTGTGGCTATTCAATCAGGCAAAGTGCTTCTCTTCATGTTAACTGCTTTGATAAATGATATTCCAAGTGAATGCGTTATTCTTTTAAAAAAGGTTAAACGGTTTAGTTTACTCCCTTCATCTACAGGACAGATCGATCAATTATTTCATGGTCACGCTGCAGTAGAGGTCACAAAATAATTGTTTGCACATTTTTTAAATAACGTACATTTCGGTTATTTCCAGATCTACTACGGTCCAGATGAATACATTATCCGTGAAGGAGAAATTGGTGAAACATTCTTCATCATTCAGTCGGGGAAAGTGAGTATTTGTTCCCCGTCAATTCGTTTCAATCACTGAGTGGTGTGGTCGTTTGATAGTTTAGCATCGACCCCATGAAGTGACCTTGAATAACCAAGTTTCATATTTTTATTGGTCGTTTAACTCACCTTTTACAGAATTTTTCAATTTGGCCATCCTGAAGCTGCTACAACTGTCCATTCTAACTGAAGTCGAACTCTTACTCTGATGATCTTGCTACTTGGTGGCGTTTTTGTTTGAAATAATACCTGATGAAAACTCTTTGTGTGTGGTGGCATGTTTGTTAACGGTCAGTACAGAACGATGCAGGTTCACTGATGTGTAGCTTGACATATATATAATTCATAAGAAAACCACTTATTATTTGTCTTTTTCTGATTTTTATACCGTGCCTCATATTTGTTGTTAGAACGTTTGCTGTACCGACCGTTATGTGATAGGAACGCCAATCGTTGAAAATCTCTGCTTTATCAAGTTATGACGTGGCTACTGATAGTCTATATCCTGGCTGTTCTGTCAAATAAATTTGGAAAACACCATTCATAAGTCTAAAATATATACATGTGTAAGTATGAGCGGGATTCCACATTGCTTCTTGGTCTTATTTCTTCGTGTCTACTTATTGTAAAAGAGGTGTGGGTAGCGTCAGATATGTTCTCGCGCAAACCGGTTGTGGTAAAGGTATCTTCAACCGTATATGCGTGTACATGTATGTGATACAAAATGTTCATCGATGCGTTCATGAGCACCAGTATTTGCAGTGAACTTTATATCCTGCCTAGTCTTTGATACTCATAACATCTCACTCTTCTCTCAGTCTGGCTGGATCCTTATTCTTGAACGGTTGTTTTGCTTCTATTGAAACTGTTTTGTAGGTTCGAGTGACAAAGTCGGTTAACAATTCCGAAACAACTCAGGAAATCAGACAACTCTACAAAGGCGATTGGTTCGGAGAAAAGGCACTTTACACGTGAGTGGATTAACACACATATCAATGAATCTAATCTACCAGCCACAGTCGTCTGATGCCTCAGTTGTATCGATGGATTCTGTTTTCAATCTAGCAAGTTGATGGTATCCGACTTACATATGCATCATATGAAAACAGGCGAGATGCACTAGTTGTGACAACTTTTATTGCATTAAAAATGCATGTAATTCCGGAAATGTATCGTATTTCTTCGTAACCATAAATTTAACAGAATTTGATCATAATTCGATTATTTTTTGACGAGAATTGAGTTGATTAAGGTGAGGATAAACTTCCACGCCTGGAGACAGTTAGAATGACTAACACTGGCTACGGAGTGAGCAATTAAAATTTTGTTCGAAATAGTTCGCATAACTATAGCTAAACAAATGTAGGTTTGTAAATTGGAAGCACACCATAATTGATCAACCAAGTAGACGTTTTGAGAGTTTAGATCGCCTCATCTGCTTGGGTAAGTTTGTTCCAATAGCTTGCAGTTCGTGTTCTTGACGGGGTGTATGTGAGGACAGTAACATGTATGTGGTACACTGACACTTTCATAATTTGTGGTGTTGCAAATAAGTTTCCTTGTAGACTGAACGGAGTGTTTATAATGTCGGTGAGCTCAAACACAATGTCACGTCCACTCGATAATCTAACTTTTTCGTTTCTGCCAATAATCTTTTGGTAAATGGATTTAATGCACGAGCAACGCAACACATCATGGTAATGTACCTGAAAAACTATCAAACTTCGCGGTGATGTCAGAGCCAGTGTGTATTCATAATATCACGCAGCCTTGGTCATGAATTTCCCAGACCAGTTAAATATCTGCCTCACAGTGTATTATTCAATGTGGATCCTGATGGTTGACAGAAACAAAATGGCGGCCAGGCAATAATTTGGTCATGGACTACGCAAGCCTTGCTCACCCGAGTTAGAAAGTTCGTGGAGCACCGCCTGACGAGCTGCAGACTGCAGAACTATTCACATTACTGAATAAAAACCTTCTTCGGCATAACAATATGCTACATTCAGTGACGAGCATGTAGCTCCACTTTTTCTGATGTTTCTTTCCAATGAATTTTCATTAATGTTAGCTTATTACCTCTTATTTATGCATTTGTAATCAATTAGTCACATGCCATTTCGGGAATTGTTGTTAGGATCATCCGTAACCCGAGCCACAATACCCGTGAGTACGGCTCGAAGCGACAGATATACGTGTATGTGGTTTGCAACTGTAGATAGCTTAGCAGTATGCCATGTGAATATTGCAACAACCCCCTATCACCAACCCTATTTACTGTTGATCGTTTTACGCACTGCCTATCACAAATATAAATTAGCACAAGTCCTTCAATGATTGCTAATCACTGATGTTTGCACATTATATGTATCATAATTTTGTTGTTCCCCAAGGGGTCAAACTATGAGAGATCATTTGTATTTCTGGTTTTATCTGGTTACCCATCGATCGACTGACTGCTTATGTCTCAACTTCTGAGCAATTTACATTGGTTATGACTGAGAATTATAGATGAATTTGCCATTCTTGTTTTGTCGTGCCCAGATAGAAGTATTCTATCTACCGGACTGAGGTTCCCAAGTTGAAATAGACGAGCTTCGATCGTCAATTTACCAGAAAATGTTTATTGTTGACTGATCGTTTGTTCCATCCGATAAAAGCATGATTATCTTTCTATGGCTGAATACAAATCAATGCCGGACTAAACCACTCGTGTTAATTTGATGCACATCAGATAGCGGAATACAGTTCCTACTCAGCAAGGGACTGCATAAAACCGAATATAAAGAATGACAATATCCAAAAAATAAAGTCAAACTTTCCTTCAAAATTCCAGGAAGTTCACTAAATTCTAGTAACACTCGAAAGAGTGAGTTCAAAATATGTGATATCTGATTCGGTGAAAGTATATACAAGTGGAACAGAAACACCATCTCTCAAATAGTAAAGATGAAATAGACTGCCCTTGACAAATGATAGACTAAAACCAATGAGTGCTTTCAAAATGTATGTGGTTGGGCAGTGAACCCTAAATGCTGGAAGCTGAGAGGCAGTTAAGTTTTGTTCCAAATTGTCTGCACAGACTCTCAGTTTTGCACAGAAAGTGAGTGTGACAGTTTCTATTGCTCAGCTCATACACATCAAACATGTCCATGTACACGCGTGAACTCAAAAATGTAGTCACTGTCAGCATTACTGATGAGTAGTCGGGGATTTGGTTAATTTTCAAGTTGAACATCACCCACAATTGATCGCAGCTGTCGCATCACCATAGACTTTCCAGTCGGCCCCTTTCGAAAAGAAGCACTAGACTCGAGTTTCGCTCTCATTAGAGCTCGTCAGTAGTGCATATCATCGTCACTGCCGGGACTTGAACCACGGACATTCTGTTCATGAGGCAACCGTGTTTACCACTGCGCCATTGACCTCACGTTAGGCACGACCGAATTATCATATGTGAACGCTCAACCACTTTCGCTTGTGAGTAATGATCAGGTTGCCCGATCGTCTCGAAATGGAGACACAGTTAGTGTCTGTTAACTCCAGTCGATAACCCCGCGATTAGGACTTCCTAGACAGGTCGAGATCTCCGATCTCATTAAACCTGCTAGGCGATATTTTAGATTACTGATGAGTAGTCGGGGATTTGGTTAATTTTCAAGTTGAACATCACCCTGATCATTACTCACAAGCGAAAGTGGTTGAGCGTTCACATATGATAATTCGGTCGTGCCTAACGTGAGGTCTATGGCGCAGTGGTAAACACGGTTGCCTCATGAACAACATGTCCGTGGTTCAAGTCCCGGCGGTGGCGATGATATGCACTACTGACGAGCTCTAATGAGAGCGAAACTCGAGTCTAGTGCTTCTTTTCGAAAGGGGCCGACTGGAAAGTCTATGGTGATGCGACAACTGTCAGCATTGTCAACATTCACTGACCAACTCAAACAACAAATCCTAAAGAGTAAGATTCTCACAATTGATCTGTTGAAGGTTCGCACACTGACGATTTCTTTTCGTTGTAGACCGCTTAAATGCCCTTTGCTGTTTACATAAATATTTACACAAACCCGACGTATTTATCATTAATCCACTTCACTACAGACAGTGTTCCGAATGACTGGAATCAGCCACATACTTATTATGAATTAGTTCTGATGAACCGATTTTGTTGTGAAACGGCTTAAATTTTTTGCAGAGTTCCATTGGGTTATCGGAGCATTAACATATTGAAATATTCAGTCATCTTGGGCAAAGTGTTGATAACTGGTTTTCATGTAATAAGTCCTATGAACTGAACCCCATCATCTTGCAATATGCAAGTTTTAATGTGATCGCTGAATCGTTCACAAGTAAGCCTCTGATAGTGTGTTCTTTCATGTGATTTACACAGTGGATACGCGACTGACTGGTCCCCTTTTCTTACTTCAACTTTTGGAATTCGACTGTCAACATGCTGAATTCAATGGCCCCGTGCGGACTAGAGTGACCTGAGCTGTGTTCAACGAATGTCATTTAATCGTTCGGTAGCACGATGTAAATAACAATGCTGGCAACAAATTATCTATTCTAGGTTGGCAGATATTCGGAAAGTACATACGTAAAGATTACAGTGATATGCAAGTGAAACTCATAGTGTTAATACGTTGGATCGGACTCACTTACATACTGTCAAGTATCAATGTTCGTTTTTGTGTATAATGGTGAATACTCTAACGTTTCACTATCCCCAAAGATGACCAGCCAGTTGGGCCAAAATTGAGCTGCTGTTGACAGAAAGAGCAATATCTAACGATACATACATTCAACTTGTCCACCAAAACCATGTACCCGATGTACACCCTGTTAAATATATTTGCCTGTTTAGTGCTGTATAACTAATTGATTCGTTTAAGTAATTCTTTACTCTCACAAGAAATCTACTCCCCTTTTCTACTATAGCTCAGAGAAGCGCAGTGCAAATGTGATCGCCATGGAGACCGGGGTACAACTGCTCAGTTTAGATCGGAGGTACGAATGTTTAGTAATGTGCAGACAAGCTGCAACTGTGTGCAATCTAAAATTTCCCATGAAACTGCTTATGAAAATGATTATTTTTTGTCTGCTTACAACAATCAACACCACAACTGAGCGTACAGCTTTTCCTGCTTTGGGACAATGATTTGATTTATTCACAATTGTTCTGCTGGATATCGACCGATACACACGTGCAATGTGAATGGGCATATATGTGAGCGGAGGAGATCGTTTATCGTTTGTCTGCCACCAAAATGAGAAGCACCTGTCTAATTCTAGACAAACATTTTCAACCACTTGTTACAGATACATCAAACTTGAGAGGGTTTTCATTGTTATCTGTCAATACTTCTATCAGTCTGTTTGAGATGGACGGTCTTAGCCCCTCCACTTCAAATAACGAATAACTGAAAATACAACATAACCGGCAAATGGATTAACCTAACTTGCCCGTTTGTGAGCCGACTTACAACATACTGCCATTAAGCTGAGGGCTCTAACATAGTGACCATGATTTTCCTAATATGCACGTTGAACTCGAACTTGTCACACAGCCGTTTTCTATCATTTTTATAAAGCATCACAAATTCAGTTTAAAACCATACAATTCACTCAACTATGAAATAACTCGGTTTTTACTACTTGATCGAAAATGTATGATTATACGTGTCTGATTAAATTTGACACATGATCGGTTAAACTAAGCATTGCTTACTGATTGTCTGAATATGTTGAGTTATTACGGTCTATTATCAGCCTAATGGATATAACAATATAGAACGCAGTTCAATTTCAGATCCAAAGCAAATCATACTCCTCCAGTTTACTGAAACAAAAGCACAGCTTTAGTTTTGTGCTTCAGGTGAGAAGACTCACCAAGGTCGGGGTAGCTGTCCACCTGTTTTGCTAGCCGACATTATAAACAACTATTTGATAGGAATTTGTATTACGATATTCAGAAGAGCAAGATGATCGAGGAATGCTTTAAACTGTTGCAAATGGAAATCTGAACTTGCATTTCGATGACTTTCCAACTGGTTTTGATATAATGATTTGGTTACCTAACTCTCAGTAACCGCATTGACAGTGTACAGTCTCACTCTGGGTTGTATCAAATAATGATGCCCCTTTGTGAAAAGTTGGTATTCCGATTGGATTCCAAGCAGCGATAGAATATGTACTATATCTGCTAAGCTACAAAACAACATCTAATGTTCAGAAAATTCACAGCTGATCCCCTTCACACACCCAACGGACATTGCCATATTCGTCACACGTCTTAACAGTACTGTAAATCAAATGCGGAACGGTATAGTTCGTAGATTCTAGCGTTCACTGTATGAACAATCATATCGGGTGGTCTGCCTTCTGGGTCTTTCAACGCAATTCATACGACACACTGGAATGGACGGTTAGTCCAACCCACAGGTGAGATTTCGACCACCAAGCCGTGGTTCATTGCAGAGCACATGCTGCGTAAAGGTATGATGCTTTATCCGTGTTTCGAATTCAGCAGAAGTTCACTCTTAAGCACCGCTCTCAAGTCCGCTTTCAAGCAAATTTGTTAGTGTGTTCAGTTATAGCTGTTTAGAGTTCAGGGCTCATGTACTGTACAATGTGTGGGAGAGTAATTAGCCTAAAGGTCTCTGAATCCTTTATGTAAACTTCAACTAAGAACTAAAGTGGCCCTGTTAGACGCTCAGAGAAAAGCAAGTAGGGGCAGTAGAACACTGTGAGCTGTTTAACTTGTCTGAGTTACGGACTGAACCTCACTCACAAATGACCATAGCATCATGGCTACTCTGAAATAGGGTTTAGCAGATTTATCAAAATTGTACATTTCGACCTGAGTCGGAAACTGTAATCGCAAAACTGGAATTAATAGGTCATAACTGTGTTTTGCATCGAGTCGCTCAGGCAAACTAATCATTGGTCACATGTAAAAGTGGTTGAGAACTCAGACATGATAATTTGTTAGTACTTAATTTGAAATCAGTGACGCAGTAAATAACGTGACTGTTTCAGGAAAGTGTGTCTAGAGCTTATTTCCTTACGGGTTAAAGATATACACTTCTGATGAGCGCCGACAGAGAACAGTGTAGATTCCATTTGAAAGAGGCTCGTTGAAAAGTCTAATTGATTGCAAAAGCTGCGATCGAACGTGAGTGATTTCTAACTTGAAATTTACTAACTCCTTAATCGTTGATAAGTTATTTAGCCTGGGGTTTTTAGTCTCATGTTGACGCGAATCGACAAATAAATTGAGCTTAAATTGAACCTGTAATATGTGTATACTATAACACTTAATAACCAATAAGCTACAAAGTAACTTGCAGGACCATAAGCGTGGGTGTAAGGTAGCAACATTTTGCATGTAAAACCAGAAAGTATATACACATGGATGGATATGAAGGATTTTATGCCTATTGTATAGATAATTCGAATCGACCGGTAACTGTTTGAAGGTCGTTTGAAAAACAACCACTTCCACTTTTTACTATACCGCATTCATCTGAATGTTCTAGAAATTAAGTCTTTTGTCTGTGTTTTTGTACACCACAATCAGTCGGGGTACAATTAACACTGAGAAAAAAATAGAATCGAATATTTGAGAGAGTGTGCATTTGAAGCAGCTATAGAGCGAGCTTTCTAAATTCTGACAACACGGTACTCACATGAGGGATATCAAATCGTGACTCATTTTAACAACGAGCCGCACACGCACTCGAGGTTTGCCAAGAAAGGGAAACGGATTTCAGCGTTTTTTTAACTCACGACATGCATGAAGCTTATGGGGAAACAAGTTTCTGCTTAAATAGATGTGTCCAACTTGCAGCATACCTAATTTGCATCCTTCAGTAACGAACGAGACTTATCGGTTTTGCTGCAGATATCGTGTACGAAGAAAGCCGGCCTGACGGTCAGTATAGATTTGTAGATCGAAACAGTTTTGACAGATGCTTACCTGGTCAGATATTTCCCATAGTTCAGCACTAGCTCAGTTACTGTTAGGAAAGGTGGAATTTACACTAAATGTGCATATACTCGATGATCACAAAACCTCATCGCTAGGTCTTACCATCGCTATCCTGATCAAAATGGCTACTTTTTGAATAGTACCAACGTGAGTACATTAGCAGATTAATTGACGAGAAAGTGCCGTGTTGGCTCTCTTTTCTGATTCGTAGACGTCAGTATTTATATGATTATATTATATATATATATATATAACTGCAAAACATGCTCACTGGTCTCATATACTATGTGTACAATCATTTTATTCAAAAGTCTTTCATTCTGTCTTTCTACACTAGCAATTTCATACATCTGATCGGAGATTTGAACGAAATCAAATCAAAAGACTATGGAGACAAAGAAATCGGGTAAGTTAATTTATTTCATTATTTTGCAATGTAAGCAATTACAATACGGTGGTCGTTCATTTCAGCTGCAGTAATTATTCTTGGTTGAAGGGTTACTGAGTTCGATTAATAAAACAAGTTTCATTCACCTGAGATCGAGTGATTTACGTACTATCCACCAGTAATATGGGTCAACCTTTTGCATGTACCAAGTTACGTATAATTACGTGGGTTCCCATGGTAATTTATTCTTTATAGTTAGTGGTCATCGCTGTCCGCCTTAACCCATAGCTTTCAGCAGGTTTGGATCATTTACTCTGTAGATATCTTTTATCAACGCTAACGATTATCTGCCGGATTTTTAAAGATTTCGCCAATGACCTTGGTCTGCGTCACTGCTGGAACCAGTACAAAAGTTTTGATGAAGGACGTCAGTCAACTTTCAACTCACAGCTAGGAAGACCAGGATACTGTCATTTGTCAGACCTCGTCCTATTGGCATGGTTATATGAAAATGGTTGACTATTTGAATGGTGTAACGGCTTGAATATCTGAAGAATCCGTCAGACGGTCTTGGACAATTTGATGATCACATTGACAGAGGCGATTGAGTTAGCCAAGGCAATAGGTAGAAATCTGATGAACTACAATCCTATGGTTGTCTGTGTTTGGTTATGGAAGAATGTTGCTTTCCAATTTCTGCAAAAGCAATATTTTCCCACTAATTCTCATTCGTTATCTTGCGGTAAAGGTCTTCGAACAGATGGATTTGGCTAAAATTTCTTATCATCCTTCTGTTTAGGTCTGAGCATCCTGGCCGTCCAGTAACTCACTTACATCCACGAATTCTCACTTTAGTGATAATTTAATTTTGCATCGACTCTCTGGTATCTTAATTGGAGTCATCTTATCTGTTGCCCACAGCATGGTGAATAGACGGAATTGTATAACCTCTAATCAATATCTCTCACCGTTTAATACAAGTTAGCCGTTAAACATCTCGCAAACTCCCTTTCTTTTAATCAGTGTACATAAGCTACGACGAACCTGTCCGATTAACACTTTCCGATATGTCCAACCTGCTACCACTCAGTGTATAATTTTCATTTTCTCATGCCTTGTTCCATAGTACTAGATGAGGATTGCAACATTCGTGCTTTGAACAGGATAGGTTCACAGACCTGGCGCCACATTCATTGAAAGTCGACGTATGTTGCTTTCCATAGATTACCAACCGGGACGATAGCAAACGTGTCAAACACACAGTTCTGGTACCGTTTGCTCAGTACTGACTGCAAATTACAGATGATTTCGTGTCATCCGATACTACCGGTCACGCTTGAGTATGGGTAGCTTAGACCCAACGATCGCAACTGCTCTGACAAGGCAAAGTTCGATAGATACCATGTCGTTCTGCTGAGACCAGCCCTAGAAAAAACCTGATCACCGTGTTTACATGTAAACCTTCAGTGAGCTGTCCTAGCGACTTTTATTTCGAAACTATCTGTTCTCCCGTAATCGATATAGGATACTGATGTAGTCATTCTGAATGAAGACATGAACGCTCAAGTCAACCTATTTGGAGATGCTTGAATTATGGGTTTAGGCTAGCATAAGGTCAGTCGGAGACTTGTTGACGGTTGTCACTACTATGTGCCTGGCACACGTTATTTTAGTCAGCACCAGTTTTATGCATCGTAGACACAAATTTTGTGTATGGTGCTCTTCTTTTCCGAATCAGGTCTAGTTTTAGATCAATCACACAGCCGTTAGTTATTGGTGACACGACTCAATTCAGGACTCACTTACTAGAACACACACTTGGATTCAGATAATGCGTTGGTACGTTGCCATTTTCTGTTTACTTCTCTTGGGCAACGACCTCACCAAACACAACGATTGACTGTTGAGAAACTAGTCAAGCTGACAGTAAAGCATGAATACCAAACTGTCCTAGAATGCAAGTTCAATAGATATGAGCTGCCACTACATCCATCAGATTTTGGTGGGAAACTATTGCATCTGTGCATCACTCTTAGGCTACTTTCAGCCAGCACTAGATTTAAACATCATGCGAGTCACTTATTCTTGGCGCCCCTCTCTGATTCAAACCCGATCTCATATAGAACATACGGTTGTTAACTATAGTGTATATGACTCCGTAAAGAACTACTGTTCCTACTGGAACAAAACTTCGCTACGTAGGGTTCTGGTGTTTCTAAATGACAATCAGAACTGTTCAAATACAAACACATGGTTGTCCACTGCTTTGATCTGTCCCCAAATTAATTTTCTCATTCTGTTTGCTGCATTCAGCACGTCTCTACGACTTCAACAAGTTTAAATATTTTCATGGGTTCAATGGAATGGAGACCTTATCTCTGAGGTTAGCGATTGAAAGTACCGGGTATACTACTATACTTCTCGAGGCACTCTCACAATATTAGAACTGCTCGTAATTAGCCGTCACTAAATCTTTGCATATGATACTTCAGTCATATCTCGTAGAAGATCATTGACGTAGCAAACAACACGATCAGCTCATGAGATCGTGCACCATGGTTCAGCTGCTGGCAGTACAGGGAATATGTACTCCTTACGATCTTCAGAAAGAATGAAAATTCAATCTTGTGTTTCTCTGCCTGAGCTGCTGACTGAAGAGCCCATGTAAATGTGAAAGCTTTAGACAAGTCTGATTGGTTTTCAATTTATTTATTGGCACACGTCGTTGAAGACGGATACTCATTTCATCATCATGAACCACTAGGGTGACCAGTTGTCAGGAGTTTTAGAGAATACATGTTAATACAGACTAACGGGAAGGTAAGTGCACTGTCACCCAAAAGCGAGATACTTCAGAATGGAAATCAGAAAGTCTCTAAGTGTAATTTCTAAATTTCCTTGGTAAAGATGTTCAAGTGAATGGTTTATGAATATAGTACCGATCGACGGTTTCTTCAACAGAAGCATTCTGTCTGCAATATGAACTGTCGTTACCCCAAACGTGGGCGGGTAACAATTCACAGAACACACTTGTAGAAGCATATCTGGTTGTCCAGTGGATCAGCTCACTGGTTTAACTACAGCAATTCGCACTTAGGCCGAAACAACTCACGGTGGCGTGGGTTTGTGAAAGGAAGTCGGATGTTCAGCAGCCAGTCGAAGTTCGTGAGTTTACTGAAATGGTTGAGTGAATGTAATTTGTGTTTGTGTGCCTAGAAATGGGAAGCACCTTTAGCATTCTGAAGATTTCACTTTGTAGTGTTTGTTAGGCGCGCCAATAATCATTTTGAATAAATCAGATGTTGCCTTGACCAATCACTTCACGCTTTATGGGGCCGAACACATTAGTGTCAAGGTCAAGGTTGGCAGGTTAGGCAATCCACAACCGTAAATTCAAGATGCATCATCGGATTACCAGACGAATTCTGGAATAATAATAAAACCTTAGTAAAACGACAACGAAGAGTACTTCATTCCTTAAACAAGAAATCGTCAGCTCCTGTTTCTAACGCGAAAGTTGTTGCTTCAAATCCTACCAACCCTAACTAATAAATCAGTCTCCTCAGAACAGGCTGTTCAACAGTATAGTTTAAACAGCATACATTGACACTTCTTTTCATGTAGTCAATGTCCAACTGAGTATAAACCATGCAACCAAATGTCTATGTATTGTTGCATTCTCACACAGTCTCCTAACGTGGAGATAATGAGTTCATCCGACGTCATTAATTTCACTTTCAAAATCTGCTTAGAAAGGAATACTGACTGAGGACGAAACGTGTCTGGTAAAAATGATTGGGAAAAAGTGTAATTGCAAGAATACCAGTACGGAAAAATTAAAGCGGAGGATCGGTGTACGTTATGACAGAACAGAATTTTTGTGACAGCCTATCAACCGCACATTGTAGCCTGTTGATAACAGCAACTGATTAAAACTGACATTCCAAAATGGAGCTCAAATTTATTTAGCCAAATGGATTTCGATAACTAAGCTACTTATGGATACCACTTGATGTCTCAAACGTGTGCACTGAGCTTGCGCATGAATTTATTCACTGACGGTGTTGACAAAGTAGATTTTTGTAAGTTACTGAGGACTGGACACTGTAGCGGCGAACGGATGATGCTTGCAAGTCGACCTGCCTATTTCATTTAGTGCATATTAATATAACACACGTGTGAGTGCATATTTATACCTCACAAAGTTGATAGAGAACTACGCAACATATGACGAACAGGATGGAAAATGTATTGGTATACTCCGGCTTTAATTACTTCTGGACAAAATAGCCAATAATTCTGATTTTGCACGTACGATCCAACAGTCACCAATACAATAAATCTTCGACAAAATTGTCGACCAGTTGATTTCCAATGACCATCAATTGTCGGTCCTTCATATTCAGCTTACCAAACCACTGTAGTTGCGCTCAATCAAGTGAATAAGGATAGACTGAATAAGACTTTTCAGTAAATCTCATATGACCTATCGATCTAGGAAGGTACACTATGACAGCAATGCTGAACTGCTTCCATCACTATCGTTAAACTGATATACAACTGGTTCAGGAAGTTGTGAGCGAGGGCTGCATCCTTTTTCAAGACAGTCCCCAGATAAATTACCTGTAGGAATTGTTTTTACACTTTTTGAATCGATGGTGTATTTTCGAGGACCCTAGATGCTCAGCCAAACAGACGGATTAAGTCGACCGGATCAAATCTTATTATAAGTTGTTTAATGTTTTTGTGAAAAAAACTGTCTGATACTGTACGAATCACGTGACGTAATGACTATAGGATCGTTATCAATGCTTGAATTAGTAGGTTATTCAGATCCACAATTTCGTCAACTATACAAATAGTGTCGTCCATGTACCTCCTGTAGAAAATGATATTGACAATAAACCCATGGAACGTTGTTCTTTCTAACACTGCCATGAAGAGATCTACCAACAGTGGGCCGAGAAAGATGGACGAATATCCTTCCTTAATCAGCTGGTTTGCATAAACAGACTTTCTAACTGCTAATATGTATGGTGCGTGACTCGATGTGCTAAAACCAAATCTCTTTTAATGGTCTGAGAGTAACTGAAGGACTGTTTACTTTATATAGAAACCAGATCTTAATCATCACTGTTTCCCGAAGTGGCAATGTCGTTCAAAACCTTGAACAAGGCTCTCAAAATACGAGAGCACCTTCGAGTTGAGTTTCATTGAGAACTCTCATTTCGAAATGTCCTAGAAATTATAATGGGAAACCCAATCACGTAAGTGGCTCTTTACCCTCAAGGCTTTGTACCAAGTCACTTACGGCAGCCTGAAAACGTCCTCCCAAAACATAGATTACAGATAGCGGCACTCAGCTTCGGACTGATATAAATTATCAATACATGAGGAATGGTGGGTGTGCACTCGATTAATTTTCGATCATTTTAAACAACAGTCGGCGATATGTTGAACTTTCAACTCTCTTCACAACTTCTCATTATTTTTTAATCGGTTCCTAGTGTCCTGGTCTTGCATGAACAGCGTGAAGTAGAGTTTTGGATAGCATCAGTGATGAGCAAATATACTGAGTCATACATTTCTTAAGCTATGGCTACTTACACATCAAGACTCGCATGCATACATCAGTATGTTTTAGCAAGGTGTTCACACCGGTTTGTCCATCAGTTGGCCAGATAGACCAACATTCATTGTCAGATCTATCTACGTTGACGGTAACAATCCTAGTGAGGTTGTAGGTCACGTCATACGCACACCGTAGATATCATAGGAGACAACGTACCAAATAGTATGAGGCTGCACAGCAAATCTGCATGGGAAGGAAATACTGGGGAATATGATTCCAAAGACAGTGAACAGTGATGGTAACTTACGCAACCGGGAAACAAAACCATTCGAGGCGCTTTGGTGAAGTGGCAGTGATTGTTATAAACGATGAGTTCTGATCGTCTAATTCATCAACAGAAGTCGATAGTGATAATAGCTGAATCTTGGCTTGAGGTGAGTGATATGGTTGTTTGTAAATCATATAGAAAGGTGTTAACAAGAATGTGCAATTTTTGGAGCTGAGAGAAAGGTGCCACTCATGCATGTGTTGGTATGTTTATCAACCGCTGAGGTTCATTTGTGCTACGAACCATATGGTTTGTGCTACTCGGTACCAGGCTTATTCAAACTTGACTGAAGACAATGGTAGTAAATTTCAGACACCGTTGTGTTGTAACTCCCCATTGTGAACGTATTGACTTAAAATAACATTGTGAATTGATTGTACCACCGAGGAATGGGATCAGATTTTATGAGTGGGAACATTACATCTATAGAATCCAACTGATTTACGGAGTAGATCACGGTTCACCCTATCATTTATCCACAACACTTCCAACTCTGATGGTAACCTGATGTGCTAAGGAAGTTTTTTTGAAGACCATTTCGTCCTCCATCTTGTTGAGAAACTACCAGAGTGTAATAGTACACTTTCCAAATATTGTGGAGCTTCGTTTGCCAAAAAAAAAGTTTTCTTATACTTTTAGATAATAAAAATTTACTTCATGTGAACGCATACACTTGATATTCAAGCAAGATTTACCAGTGGACAAATTGTTACTATTGAAGTTGTGAAGTTATGCTAACGGAAGCGCCTCAGTAAATAAGCAAGTAACTTCAGGAAACTCTGGCATAAATTAGAGGCTATCTCACAGAAACAATCGTATTCAACACCTTGTGGTCCAAAAAGCTCTTCTGTTATTTCGGTGCTACTGCAGTAACAAACATCCCGGCTGATTAGCAAACAATACAACCGTATCCGCACCCATGTTTTCTCGTCCTCTTTTGTGACTGACCCCTTCCGTTTTATTATCGCTTGCCCTGCGATACACACTTGCTAATATAGAAATAAATTTGTTCGGTCATGAATCGTATGTATTCACTTGCTCACCTGTTTCATTCAAGCAGTTTTTGCTGCTCCCTAAACTGAACCAATATGTTCTGCGTCTTTAGTTAGTCCCCTAATTCAACCTCAAACAATGCGTAACATGTCAACTTTAAGGCACATTTTCGTATAATCGTATAATCCTGCCGAATATTTGCAGCCAAATTGTTCGGTCGATCAGACTAGATCGGTGGAATTGTAAACGAATCTACTGAAGTACGCGACATAAGCGTTGATCACTTCTCGAATAGTCCATGAAACACTGTTCGACGTGAATGAAGTCTCACATTTTTGCAATTCGCAGTTCTGGTTTGTACACCTAGGGTGGACAACCGATCATAGGGTTAGTCATATTTACCAACTGACTTGTTCTTCAACTACAAAACATCTTTTAAGAAATCCTTGAGGCAGTTTTGCTTACCTAACTTTCAACAGTTCGGCGATACCACCTGGCGAATATAAGACCACGAGTTCGAACCCCGTTATCACAAACGTCGTAGTCTGGGTTTGGTCAACCTAACGGTTAGTAGCTTAAATACTCCTCAGTAGTGCGCAATAGTGTTGTGACGTCAAAAGACGCTTGGCCTGCAAGTCCGTTCATTGCACGAACTGCCGTACAGATCATGTTATACATGGGGCCACGAACACGTACACTCATTTGCACGGCTGACGTGCATTCATAAACGCTGGGTGGCAGTACGTTTTCATTCGCCCTGGTGACAATTCTCCCATAGCGCGTACACACTAGTCTGATAATCTCTTCTTGCCCTTCGTCTTCCTGGCGTTGGGGCTTGCCCTTTTGTTCCTGAATGTCGCTTGTAAGTAGTATACTTCTTGTGAGTGGCATATTATTCACCATGAAACTGCCTGTTATACAACAAGAGCACGGAAACTCCGATCATCTCCATTTAACCTAGTTCTGTATTGCCTTTGTGGCAAAACAATCTTACCAGGCACACGACTACTTTCCTGGCGGTACAACTAGACAATACAATGAACCATACGCTCTAAATTCTGCTCCATACTCAGCACTTCGATGTCACACTCACTTGGTGTATGCTCGACTGATGGAGATGTAGTTGAAGGCTATTGTTTCCTCATGACTCTCCCTTTTGTGTGGAACATTGGCACATGAATGTTATTATCTGTCTACTGATCGTCGAAATTTGACAACTTTCAACCTACCCCTTTTCGTATTAGACGAAAAAGTCCACCGCATATCTCAATCAGGCCTGCCGTGATTCCACAGGAACCCCAAGTAGAGCGGATTCGAAAGGAGGATTTGGAACCAATTGCTGTTCTAGGTGTCGGTGGTTTCGGTTGCGTGGAGTTGGTAAGTATTTTGAATGCAGGTGGCGTAAATTTTAACCGGTACACCGGCGTATTTTATGAACCTATACGATACACTTTACTGATAATATGAATCATCTAGGCTGTAATGCAGCAAAGCTATCGAGAGCGTACCATATTCAGCTACTATTCCGTAAGAAAACAGTGTATATTGTGGCTTAATCACAAGGTATCTTTCGTGTTGGGGATGACCACTTCCAAGTGTACGTTACCATGCCATCTCTTTCGAACCAAATAAAGTATGTATATACAAAAGGTCTGATTGGCTTCAGTTTTACTGAACAGGACTGAAATAACCATGTACTCAAAGCCTAAGTAAGATATGTTTATGTAGTTGATTATTATCAAATGACAGTTATCTAATAACAAGTATCCTGAGTGGTACCAGACGTGATCTTAAAAATATGGAACGACCGATTTTAATTGTTCGATTTTGGGTTGAATATAGGTTTCAGATCTTAATGAAGTGTTTCCTCTGAAAGAGAAGATTACAATGGTGACATAATATGCTTGCTAACAATTTGTAACGTCACTTTTACTAATACAAAGCTAACGATGAACAGATAATTTCTATCAAAACGATATACAATATTACGCCTATCGGAAAATCACATCTACAACCTATAAGCCACTTGACTTGGGTATCATGTTTGTGGAAATTAGCTTCCCAAGTACAAGGTGAAACAATTTCATGAATGGAATAAGTCTCATCCATCCCTTTTGGAAATACGGCATGGAACATTTATCAGACCAAACTCAGGTTGTAAAGACGTTGATTCCAGAACAATAATTAGTTCACATAATGGCGTCCGTTAACATTTCATAACTTTCTGTGGCCACCTAAATTCCGATTTCGTTTGACACCTTTTTTTCTAATCTACTACTTGTTCATGTGGTCTAGGAGTTAGGCTTGGTTCAACGTCAGGTTAATCCTTCACTAAAACCACGTTTGTAGGACTCTAGATGAGGTTTGCTACAAATCCGAATGATGGAATTTTCTGAAGGTCGGAGTTAAGGCAAGCTATGTCAAATCAACATTTGTCAAATAGCTAATGAATATTGCAAACCATATTCTAGAGTTTTCGACTCAATTGACATGATTTCCGAATAACTTTGGTGGAAGTTAACTGGAAAATAGAAAAAGCAAGACGCCTGGTAAATCTCCTTGACATTTCTAATATGGTTAACGGACTGAAAACACAACATTCTTCCGCTGGTCATCAGTTTATAGGCTCCACTAAGTGTTGTTTAGCTCTGAACATACTCTGACAGTGTCTTAGTCAATATATTATGATATTTTGATGTAGTAATGTATGTTGAAGAGTTTTTCACTGATTGAACTGCTTTCTATCATCTTTTCTTTACTATCAATCGCCAGTAGAGATGTATAACGCATTGATCAACATAACACCTCTCGTTCTTATGTAATAGCTGCACACTCAGCATAACAAACCACACAAGAGGTTCAGTGACGTCCACATTAATTTAAATCGCTGAAATTAGTCCTGATGATGTCTCGATCATTATATCATTAGCTCACAACGATTCTGGTGGTTCTTACTAAGCAATATTACTGTTTTCACTTTCTTGCGGTTTCCGTGTGAGTTAGACATGCCTCCTCGAAGAAGAAAACAACTTTACCTTTCCCAATCAAATTTCTTATTTGAAGAATCACCTTATCACACAATATCACTGTCAGATTTTTGGCTGAAATTTGAGTATCCCATGACTGTGGGGAAAACGAGGGTATTGGTTTTTGACCGAGCCTCAACGTTATAACTTGTGGTCAGTTCCATGGAAGTTCTACATACGAGTAATTTTCTATTAAGTTTTACCACAACTCCGATTAGCGTTTACGTTTGTAATTATCTTTTCAGGTTGTTTGGAACAAAGATCGGTCCAGATCTTTTGCACTGAAGCGCATGAAAAAACAACACATTGTACAAACTCGTCAACAAGAACACATCTGTTCAGAAAGGCAAATCCTATTAGAAATGCGTTGCCCGTTCATTTGTCGGTAAGTTGACCCTGACTACAGTAATTCATTGATTCTGTGTGATATCCTACATGTTATCTCTTTTTGGTCAAATGTGGTTTGTACTTCTTAAAGCCGCACGTCGAACGATTGATGTTAGTCCACCCAAAACTTAGTTAGCTTAGGTAACTATGGTATTTCGAGAATGCATTACATCCAGATGCTGTACGTTGCAGGAAAAATGACACCATTGTTACGCACGGTGGTTGATGTCAATGACTTAGGCTAGTTCTTACCGAGAATATGACTATAAAGCAAGAAAAAGTAACAATCGTAGCATAGAGATAAACGAACGGAAATGGAGATGACATAATTTGTAAAGTTCATTTGCTTAAAATCAAACGTTCAACATTAAAGTGCTAACTACTTGTAAAAGGTCAACCAAGTTTTTAATGACAGCGAAGCAATGTGCAGGAGCTAGTAAACCACTTCACTGTCCTTCAGAACTTCTGAAATTATTCTGGTAAAAACTTTTAAAACTTTTAAAACACAGAATCCATTCTCTGGAGATTCCGGGTTCATCAATGAACAACCTTGGTTTTATCTGTAAACTTTTGACAAAGTGACAATATCAGTGAATACAATACAAAGGAATTAGTCCAATCAGTAACATTAATTTACAAATCTCATACGGACAACGATGCGCAGATAAAAGACGACTGCACGAAAAAAAGCAGAGGAGGCCGCTAAGCTTGGAGAAGAAAAGCTTCTTCTGGAAACGTTTCTGTTTGCTTTTTGGGGAAAACATTCGAAGATGTCGAATAAATGATGTTTCCCAGCATGTGCAATGAAGATGAACACTCTAACTAGTGGAAGATGCCGGAGAGTTTAGGCAGTTCGTGAAAAATTCGGATAGGCTTGACTACAGTTTCTTGGTTTGCAAAGATTGGGAAACCCCTCAGTTCAACTCATTGTCATAAACCAAGATGGGAAGCGAAATTGAATGGGTTCACTGGTACGAGTTCTCATGTGCGAGGCCTTAATGAATTACTGTTAGAATCCGAATACCGATACTTAGTATGTTTTACACGCAGAATACCAGTGATCATATTTCAACAGTTTCTGATGAAAGTCCCTAAAACACTCTACAGATTCTTTGTTTGGGAGCAACAGGTGGGGAACAATGTTTTTGTCCCTCTGAGAACATTTGTGCTGCTCCGCAGCATAACCTAGCAAAGTTGCATGTATACCACATCATCTTTTATCCACAATAGTCTTTAACTCCGCTGTATAGTTGTATACTTCAGCACCTTTTTATACTTTTTGGGTAACTATTCGTCAACCGGTTTTCTCTTGAAAATAGGTCACAAATATAGTTACCCAGTTCGGAACATGGAATTTGCAAAGGGAAATTTACGTTTTTTGACAAGAAACACAGTGTTACTATACTTACTTGCTGCACCTTGAAGAAACAAGAATGTTCTCTATCTTTTTCAATGGCTGCAAGTGCTCCACAACTCAGAAGAGATTTTATTTGGGCTTCTCAGGTTAATACCTGTTCTTCTTTCCAATGTTACTCTAAGTCCACTTTCTTGCCTCAAAGTTAAATTCCTTTCAATTAGTAACTATCAATATTTTCACTGGGATTTCCCTGAGACATTGGACATAGTTCACTTTTAAACTAGATTGCAAGTTGACTTCAGTGATAAAAATAGAACTCATAATCTGTTTGCAACAAACAAATCAGAGGCACTAAAACAATGTGTTGTAAACGACCTTTGTCCGCAAGCTCGTTAAGCATATCTTAATTGAATGGTCTTGGTTACACACACTTGACAGACGTTCTGTATTTTATAGTAATCATCCGTGTATATAGACTTCTCAAACAGTTTACGACAGCACGATTGAACCACGAATTCGTTCGACAATCTTTGGTAGTTTTACATTCATCAGCTTGATTACAGCAATCTGGCCATTTGTAAATTCTCTCAGGGTTCTGCCCCCTGCTATAGCAGGACTGGATAAAATCTTCTGGGACTGGTTGTCTGTCTGAAACTAGAACAGACACTCACTCGCAACTCGTATTAACGATCTATCCGATCACATGTACTTTCTTGGATGATACAAGATGGATATTCGTGGTTGTTTTCTTCGAATGTTGAAATAATCCAGACATTGTGTGTGTTTTATTCCGGGGCCGTTATAACTTGACTGCTTGAGTGTACTTGAAATTAAGCAGTCTACTCCTACGATTTTCCTCATTAAGTTGTTAAGAAGAAACGAAAACTCTTACTGTGTTTTTAGTATTCGGATATAAGATTTCCGTCATCAGTCTAACTGCAACCTTAACTTAGAACATTGTCATTTCGTATAAACCCTATGTTGTTGGCGTGTTGATAGATAGCTTAGAACAAATACTTTCGATAAACCGTTTTTTTTATAAGTTTGTTCGGGGTATATGCCTAAATAGTTCCACGTGAATAACGTAGTCATCGAAACGCAAAACAAAATGAGCAACTCCTTAACATAACATTCTGAGTCCTATTTCCGAACTGCCTCAAATTTGGTCTATTTCACCATTCTAGACGGTTTGTCTTATCAAAATGAAAGCCTGTTTCTCAGAGCCTGTTTTAACAAATCAATGAGTGGATTTAATTTGTGGATTAGCTTGTTGATTTTCATTACGATTGCTTTGTGAGAAAATATAACTTTGTCATATTAATGCACTTTACCTAAGTATATTATTTAGAAACACACACGATCATAATTGGAATGGTTCGTGAGTGACGACCAACTACATGATAAACATTCCTATACTGTACTATTCTTTACAGACTTTATTGTACGTATAAAGACAACAAGTATGTTTATATGCTTATGGAGGCTTGCCTTGGTGGGGAACTGTGGACCGTGCTAAGAAATCGGTAAGTTATCAATACAACTATTTTTTTTCTCTGTATATCTTTTTCACTTAAAACTATTGGATTCACAACTGCCTTAATATCTGCACAGAAATTTAACGAACAGATTCGCGTTCAACTAATTTTACGAACCGCTACTTGTTTGTAAAATAATTGCACTTAATTACGCCGGGTAATGAAGGCCATATGCAAATTGTCCTATTGAGGACACCTTATTTTCACTCCTACCTAAGTTACTGATGCGTTTTTATTATATGAACATCACGCCCGACTGACCGCAGCTGTTGCATTCCCATGAGCTTTCTAGTCAAAACCTTTCGAAAACAATCATTGTACTCGCAATTTTCTATTGTTAGAGGTCGTCAGTAGTACATATCCTTCCCAAGGCTGGGACTAGAGCTCCGGCCACGCTTTCAATGACTTCACATTAAACACCAATGAGTCATCACATTTAAACGCCCAGCCACGTTGACTTTTGAGTAGGGTTCAGATTGCCCGATTGTCTGCAGAGAAAACACATTAACTTTCCCGCTAAATCCAACCCATAAACTCACGACCAGAACTTCTCTCCACATTGAAATCACCGAAATCATTAGCTTATTCCGCTACGTGATGTCGCTTGTTTATAAGATATATGCACCTTCCTACTGTGTATTTCAGTAAAGGCATAACATTTTCTAGTACTTAGGTCTCTTCTGTCCTCTTTTTTCTCAACTAGGACTTCGCACTTTCTCACGCTTGTATACCATTTAGGTATTTGCACAAACTACATATGTGTTGTTGTCTGAGATGATTTGATAATGGTGAATCTAACGTCTAACTGGGTTGATCAAACAACAAATCAATCACACTTGTGTTTTCTGGTTTTTCAAAATGTATCCTCACAACCAGTCGCAATTGATCTCAGGCTCTTAATTTGATAGACTTAGTAAACCACTATCAAACAGTAGAGCTAGACTTGAGATTCGTTCTTATTAGACCACATCAGTCGTCTCTATCCTTTTCACCAACAGGACCTTTCAGTTTGATCCGCGTTCTTATGGGGTAGCTTTGTTGTTGAGCAGCTCACAACTGGCTTCACATTATACACAACCGAATCAACATATCAGATGATTCAGTCGCATTGGCTACAGTCAGTTTCCAGTGTTGTTCACTGTAGACCTATCAAATATTCTACCATTTACCAAATAGAAAATGTACCTCAGATGAGATTTGACTGCAAACTTGTAATTTTGAAAGAGGATGGGAAGAATTCACCCTTTACTGGGTTTCAGTTTTTACATCTCTGTTAGTTCAGATTTTGTATGCGTGTAGCATCCGAATTATGTTAACTTTGCGTCATCAACTGAATTTGATCTCCAAAATTATACAACATGCATACCTCGTTATTATCTTAGGAAGTTGCATCTGAATATTCTTGATCTTACCAGTTACTTTTATGAATAAGTACTCTGATATTTACGATAGTTCTCTTGTTTTTGTTGATATACATTTCACTTCTGCCACTGAAACAAAAGGCAACAATTTCAAAGTGCTTTTCAGTAAAATGGGTAAATTCGTAACAAAATTGAATACAGTTGTCTGAAATATCAAAGTCAATTGTACTGCCGTATATTTTGACAGTAAAATTGTGGCAAACTAATCCATTTCATTTTGTCTCAAAAGCCCTGGTGTTAATGTCACGTGTATGTAGAGTTTTATTCACAAAACTGCTTGAAGTGTGATTAAGTCTGCGTCCCAGACTATCGAACAATGTGGTTATTTCTTACTGAATTATGTCAAAATGTGTGCGTTCGTTGGTCTGTAAACTATTGAATATTATCATCCATGATCGCATAATCATATCATTAAACCACAAAATCTATAAACATTTCAGACATCCCACTATCACAGAGAATTAGAGTAACAAGACTGTCTGGGTCAGGAGTAATTACTCTTATGATGTGACTTGAAATGTTGACAACTTAACTTAGTTGTGAGAAACAGGATAAAGTAGATACGATCTATGAAATCGTTAAAACAATTTGCAATGCTCGAGGTGTCCGAAGTATCTTGTTATGGCTTTTAGACGTTTGTTTTCATTTATACGATGTCCAGCGAATGATTAATGCCTACAGTATCTACAGTGTTACTGAGAAAATTGGAAACATTTATCATCTTTTTTCCGTACGTACTTCACTGTATGCTCTTTGCGTTATGAAACCCAGACAGTACTTTTAAACAACACTTGTTATTGGGTGGTAATCATCAGTTTTTGCATCTCTATATTCTGGTTGATTAGATGATAATCATGCGCCGTCTGACAATGACAACTAGCCAATGAAGTGGTTCGCGGAAAACCTGGAGGGCGTTTTAGGTTGCAGCATAACAAACTTCTCTCCCTCAATTTATACAACCGCCTTTCTGGTGTACTCAGTGACTGCCTGAACGAATTAACCATTTTTCATGATGCCTTTGCTAATACGCCGTTTCACAGACTCGGTGCCAAAGTACCACATGACTTACGATGAAAGATTGCCTTTTTATAGTCAGCTCACTTTTACTTTTAACAGAAGGCTCACAGAAATATTCCGGTCTCAGTAATATTTAAATGTTAGTCACGAATGATTTCTTTCAGGCTTGGAGTAACTTGGTCGTCTAAAGTTAAATGGGCTTGCATTATTAAAGTAAATTTGTATTGTTCATTTGATTCTGCTATTCGCGCATTTGCACATTGTCTTAAGAGGTACAATATGTCTTCTGAAGAAACGCTTACGTATTTTCAAATAAATTCTCTGGCACATGCTTTCGAAGATTTGATTAATTCGGCTCGGTAACACTATGAATCCCATCGTCATCTTGTTCTGAGGCTCTTTCTATAACGCTTTTGCAATGGAAAGGTTTTGTCTTTTCCCATTTCCCAGAACGATTATTCTGTCCACGTTGCCACAGTTATTCATAGGGTGAAGCTAGGTTACTTGTTCCCGTGTCATCCTGTTTCTTTGTATGCTGTTGTTAGTTGCATATTTGAATTTGTATCGATTTTTCCTGTTAACCACAGGCTGGCAAAGCTGACAACTTTTTGAAGGTCGTGGTATGCCCAGAGGGAATTGTATTCACGTTCCGTGAGAAATGCACAGATCCAAACTTTGTATAAAAATGCAAACAGACTAACAAAACGCTATGGCCAGCTATGGGATACTTGTTTTCTCAACTTCTCAGTAATTATCTCAGTGGTTTTGTCACTGTACACACAGATCCGCATTCCTGTAGATTTTTTACTCAGCTGGTTTTGCAAAGAAATATTATATTCAAGTTTCGCTTTCGTTCGAGCTCGTCAGTTGTACGTCTGCTTATCATGGCCGGGAGTAAAACACTGGTCATGCCTTCATCAAGCAACCATGTTGATCACTGCCCCATTGACCTCACATTAGGTTGACTGAATTAACAGCTATAAACACTCGGTCACACTTGGTCGTCAGCGATGCTCAGCTTGGCCGATCGCCTTAGTATATATCCTGTTAACTCCAGTCGATAACCCAACGACTGTGACTTTTTTCAAGTTAAAACCACAAAAGCCATTGACTTGTTCAACGATATTTTGACTACTGGTGAGTATTATTTGTGAATGTTGGACTGTTCTTTTGATTAGAGATCACTCACAAATGATAGCAGCCTTTGCATTCCCACAAACTTTTCAGTCAGCCCCTTTCGAAAAGAAGCACTAGACTCGAGTTTTGCTCTCATTAGAATAGCTCCTTAATAATGCATATCCTCGCCACTGTCGGGACTATAATTCCGACCACGCTTTCATAAAGCAACTGTGTTGATCAATCGTGGGCTTTCTTTAATATAGCTTTCAAACGTTTTTTGGTATCACAAGAGTTCAATTCCAAAGACAATTCTGAACAGGCCTCAACAATTATGCATACCCACGCAATTGACGGACATCATAAGGATTTATCCTGTCCCCGGTGACTAGACTGTGGTACGCTTCCTTTGCCTGAAGTAGATAATCATTTCAACCGGACTAATTCTTGCACTAAAGTGTTATATTATCCAAAACTTGAACGACGAAATTTAGTACAAACCAACGTCGAGAATGCTCAAACCCGCAGCAGATGTGAACATCTAGTATTCATTAAGACCAAATAAAATCATTGTATATGAAATATTATCCAAATTCTTTTATCAGAAATGTGATTGCGAGCTTCCCGGTGTTGTATAACAGGCAGTTTCGTTGTGAGTAATATACTGTTCACAAGCGACTTCAGGAACAAGAGGGCAAGACCCAATTCCAAGGAGATGACGGACCAGAAGCGATTATCGGAACAGTTTGTAAGCGCTATGGGTAAGTGCCATCAGGGCGAATGACAAACTACTACTACCCAATGTATGTGAATGCACGTTAGCCGCCTAAATGAGTGTACGTGTCCATGGTCCCCATGTTTAACATGACCTGTACGGGAGTTCGTGCAATATACGAACTTACAGGCCAAGCGTCGTTTACGGTCACAACACCAGTACACGTGCGTAAATTTATCTTCGGAAGAGAATTTTTGAACGATTGTAAACAAATGTACGAGATCTTTGACAGCTGATTACCGGTTTCTCACTATCACCTTGAAGAAGTTTAAATTTGAAAAAATCAGCTCAAGAGAGCTATGTACTTCAGTGTTCACCGGTCGACAACCGATGACACAGCAGTGTGTCATTCCTTTGTGTCATCTTGCTACATTGTTTAGGTTCATTGATATAATACACTACTAATGGGAGGCTATTGCTTTGTAACTCCCATATTTTACTCTAAAACAGTCGCTACTTCCGCTCTCAAGTTGTACCTGTACACATCGTGTATATTTGGCAAACAAATGAACCTCATAGATTTTCTACTAGATTGAAGAGCAATCGGCTCGCGGCTTTAACTACTCCAAGAAGTAGCCCTGTTCTTGCGACATGCGAAAGATGAAATGGCATATTATCTTGCACTAACTGTACAGGACTTTGTCAGCCATAACTAATGAACGACAACGTGTGATGCATCAGCTTAAAGTCAAAAATCCCTCTCATAAGATTGATCAACATCCATCATGGGATAATTGCTGAAACGCCTTCTTTTCACTTAAGGTTATACACATAGTAATTCTGTACATCATGCCTGTCCGCGGTAGTATTTTTACAGGGACAAGCAGAATGGAATCAATGAGTTCCGAAACTGAGAAGTTCCATCCTTAACAAGCGTTACCTTATAAGTTGTCAATGGTTTTATTCATCCCAAAATGGTTTTACGATGCATTTTTTATTTGACTTCGTTTTCACAGTTCTTGTAAAAATGCCTAGTCTACATGTTTATGTTAGTTCGGAAGCGCTTGTTGCGTTGATAGCCACTCGTTTGTTTTGTTGTTCTCCTTGTTCAATGAAGCTGTTCTTCTTTCTTATTAAGCTATCTGTACCACGTCCTTTGACATTGTCAAGTAGATTTAGATTACAACTCTAGAAGCTGCTATCTTTCCACAATCACGCATACGCTCGACAACATTTGTTCGAATTTCAAGATTTCATCTATCCCAAATTGTTTAGTTCGCCTCTTCTTGGTGTTAAGTGGGCAAAATAATTCGCTAGTCTAATGGAGCACGGTCATCTGACAGGGAGTTCTCACAAAGACATGGGTGAACAGTACCAAACTGGTCGATGAAACATATGGGTCTGCCAATGCACCATTCTTCTACATAACTGATTACCATTGCTCCAGTTTGTCAGCCTGAAAAAGTCTTAGTAGTTTAAGTAGCCGTGATCTATCGCTGAGAACATTTTTTATAGTTCACTTCCACAGAAACAGTTCAACTTAACTCAGTCAGCAGCGACGTCCAATGATCAAGAATAGCACACAGCACACCGTACATATTATCTTATTATACTATACAAAATAGGCTACATGCTTCAAAGTAGTAGGGATGTAGAGCAGACACAGTGTTGGAGCCCTCTCTGTTCAATTCTGGGACGAAAATCGTGGAACGTGAGAGATAGGTATAAGAACTTCCGGTATTTTCCAATACATAAAATTTGTTCGTTTGTTACGATTAATTATTTTCGCTAAACTGCTAGTATGGATAGAAGGATGAGGTAAAAGACGTTTGTCATGGGATATATGTGTACTAATCTGTACACATAAACGAATCGACTTGTTACCCAGCTAGAATGACGCTGACTATTAACGATGTAATCACGTGTGAACCGTCTGCTTAACGTATATAATGTCGCCTAAATATGGGTGATCTGACGATATTTGTCCCACAGGTTGCAATACTAAACTGCTTTTATTTATAAAATTAAAAGATAATTTTGTTACTAAAAGAAAGTTTTCATGCGCTTTAATCTGTAAATTTGCTTGATGTATAGATTTTACTAGTCGGCACAGTGAAGTCCGATCATTTTGCCACTCAGCAGGACAGAAAACCATTCGCAAATCAACGGAAGTTTAATTTTTTTTATTGTTCTCTCGATGAAAGTGGCTCAGGTGCAATGAACAATTACACAGTTCCCTAATAAGCAGATCGTGATTAATAAATAACATTTGACTATCACTGTCACTAAAAATGCTACAATATTCAACGGTCCTGTGCTCAAACCGCAGAAGCTGGACATTTTAACGTCTCGGCGGTTCGACTAACTTCACGTTTAGCTCAACTCTGTTGTCGTGTGACCAGAATGCAAGTCCAATTCGAACTAAGTACAAACAATCACTATTTGGCTCTTATGACTTGTATATACATGTAGTGGTGACCTCAGATAATCTCCGTAATCCGGATAAACAACCAGCCAATCTAGCCAACATCACTACTGCTGTCAATGTCAACCATGCACCTTCGACTATTTCCACCCCCAAATTCTGCAATACGGCTGTGTTAAATGTGCACGTGACAAACACACACACACACACGGACACCACATTGACTGTGCCAAATCCATCGATCGCTCTCCCGAGCGCATCAATGATCAGGCTACGTGACTGTTCATTTGGGTTTACAATCACTCGCATTCACATGTACTTTACAGTCAGCCCTTTTTATGGCATGGATATGCACTACTGATGACTACGAACAAGAGAGGAGCTAGACTGTAATGCTTCTTTTCAAAGCAAGTCGCTGGAAAAGCTATTTGAATACGTGGGCTACAATGAACTGCGAGTGCTATCCAGTTTAAATTACAAATGAGTTGAAGTGTTTTATGCAGCAATCCACGATTAATTTAAGAACATTACATAACCAGGTAACCAAATAGCCAGTTCATGTATAACGTCACAGAAACTGTCGATGTGACAAACAGTGTTACACAATATTGATTTCCCCAGTAAATTTATTTCAAACTGGACATCACCCATATTCGATCGTACTCAATGCATTTCGATAGCGGTTTCTGCCAGTTCACCTCATAAGGAAAAACTAGACTCGAGTTTCGCTGTTATTAGAGCTAATGTTTTTCAAATATCCTAGTCCCTGTCGTAGGTTGCACTCTGATTGTCGCGTAAGTGGGTCGAATGCGTTAGCCACTTCCTAATAAGTGGGGAATTCCAGTCTAGTAGTTTCCTAAAAACTGCACCCTCCAAAAGATCTATCTGAATGCAGGGACTTCCGTTGAGTGTGGGTGGTGTTCAATCGGAAATAAACTTAAACGTAACCCCGAAATTTGATCCTTACTAAACTGATTTCGTCAAATCCTGCACCGAAGGGGAACATGAATACTGTGAAATGATATTTTAAAGGTGACCTGGCGTGTGAATATTACAATCCCATGGCCACGACAGGTGATAATTACGAAAACGTTCACGTGGCAGACCACAGACCTAAAATAACCACACTTACGATTCTTTCCCAATGTTTATTCCATGTCTTCTAAGTACACTACTGAAGCACATCTTCCTGAATCTACTAAGAGTTTAACTTTAACCCAGTATTTGGTGTCCGGAACATATTTACTGTGAAACTTCCAGAGAACCATTTGTAAAATATACTTTCAAATTCAAATTTTGCTCACTCACCATTTCGTTTCACCTGAGAAGAGTCATCGAACGTTACCTTCTGATCTTTGGCTGTCCAATTTGCCGGAAGCCATGAGGGACTCTGAAATTATCAGTATACTGCAAACCAGCATGTGTCCTTACATCGAGAACCTGATGAATCTGGTTTAAGGTAAAACCAACATTGAGACTGAACGTGAAAAGTAAGCTACTAACACAACACTAGACATTGCAGGTGAATTCCCTTTCACGGTGATGGTATACAGACAAATATGCTATTCGTACTTTCCGGATGTTCTCCATACCCTTAAGCTTGACCAGCTGTGTCACCCAACACCGAATTTGGTGTCAGGCGGTCAAGGTAAATCGTGTATGTGAGACAACAGTTGTTCTGATTGTTATGTGACCATGGAGATTACAAAGACTGAACAAATTTCGTCAAAACTCACGGACAAATCATCAGTATGATCTAGAACGACCCTGAGGACAACTAGAAATACATCAGATTCACCGACATGGTTTTTGTCTTTCCTATGGTATGCGATAGTGGCGCTTATCACTGATTCCCAGTAACCCTTTTCAATGAGGGTTATGAACTGTTCCCTGTTTCTAACTGTGTGACCAGCATCTTCCACTGTAAACCATCTGGTACACGATGCCTTGCGGTATAGGCTTTTGAGCCAAAGGCTTTGGTTGAGAACCCTAATCGTTCTCCTGTCTAGGTTTGGGCGTCCTGGCAGTATCGCAGCCCACATGCAACCATTAATACTCACAACACTGTCAATCTCATACCGCATAAGTTGTCTCGTAGTATAAACTTGGTCACCCTATCTGATGCATACAACAGGGTGCTACGGCTGACCACTCTCCTACTGTCATTAGATTTGGTTGTAAGCCTCTCCTGACACTCAGTTCTGGTGATTTCTCTTCAGGCCCCACAATACATATAGCTAATCGTGGTAACGCTGTGTCGTTGACTCCGATCTCTTACCACTCACCCTCAGGACTCTTTCACACTTTGGTTAGCCCCAGAATGCAAATTAATGTAAGTGATTTCAACGTTCGCACTCTAAAACAGATAGGTTAACGGGTCACTCGCACGCGAACGTAAAACTCGTTGAATGTCGATATATGTTGTGTTTCAGAGGTTATATTCCAGGACAGTATTCAACGTATGAAACCATCAGCACCCACACTGTCTACCCGTTACTGGTTATGCACTGCGGGTGACTTCACGGTCGCCGCTGTCGGTCGGGCTGGATTAGATTTAGTTCCCAGCGCGACAGCAACTGTTACACTGATACACTTGACTCCTATTAACAGTAAATTGTGTGCCGTCGGCGTGACGGGTTCTGCTAAGGCCAGCTCTAGACTCAAAACCTACAGAACTCTTTTTACTGTGTCGGCAAATGTTCCAACTGACGCCAGTGTTTTAGACTCATTTTACTCGGATCTGGCCGCTCTACTTCGGTTGACACACTATTATGATATAGCCATTCTGGCCGGAGGTGTGAACGCCCAGGTCAGCTGCCTTGGTGAAGCTGAGTCTCCTTTAAGTGGCAGGTTTGGAATAGCGTAACATCTGTCAGATAATGGCGGCCGACTGTTGCAGCTGTACGCTAAGAATAATCCATTTCTAGTCAGCACTAGTTTTAGGCATCGTGCAGGTCACTGCTATACTTGGCGCCCTCCTGCTCCGAATCAGGACTGGTCTCAGATAGACCGTTAATTATATGTGGCCTGGTTCCCTTCAAGACTATCGTTTTTATTGGAGCATATACCTGGATGAGGATCATGCATTGGTATGTTGTCGTTTTGTTCTTACTTTTGCTGGACAACGGCCCCACCGACAGCAACGACTGGTTGTTGAGGAATTGGCTTTACCATCGGTGAAGCATACGTACTGCAGCATGCAATCAGAAGAGTAGACAGAGATTGTATCCAAAGATTTATTATGCAACACGCAGCGGTACTAGAATAACCAAAACAAGGCGAGTGTACAGCTGTATGATAGAGTTACGTTCAAATGAAATTGTCCTCTTTGTTAGTCTGAATATCCGTTGATTCAGAGTCCTCGTGCACGATGTTGACGTAACAACTCGAAAGGTGAACAAAGCAGCCGTGTAATAATTACCACTTCAGATTCAATCCGTGCGCGTTAATTAGTTTCGATCGCTCGTTACAGTACCAAACCAGCTTAGAAAGCTGCCTTAGCAGTTTTCATTCCGAACATCCTGATAGTTGCTGGTTCAAAGTCTCACAAAAAGTTATGAAGCAGGTATAGTGGTATGCGGCAAGGGAGTACACCGGTTAAATAAACAATGAGTCTCGTAGAAATCTCTGGAGTTGTTAACTGCTACACGGAATACACCTCCTGGCTGTTCATTTAACGGGTCTAGAGGAGACATCCGTAGGAAACTGAACCATGGCCTGAAGGCTGCTCGTGATGCTTGGTTAATGGAAAAAGTTAAGGGAATGGAAGCCTCTTTTGCTTTAGGGAACACCGACACACTCTACAAGCTTATCCGTACTACTAGTCCCAGGTGACCACTTGTCAGGTAGGCTATCAGCGAGGCAGATGGCACTCGCATCTGCAATAAGTCCAGAAGGTTACAGTGTTGGGCGGAACACTTTGAGAGTCCATTTAGCTGGCCTCTTTCTTTTATTATGTTTCCACCACAAACTTGTGATGTAGCACCCTAGTCGGTAGATTTGGAACCACCCACTGAGACTGAGGTTTACAACTGCATCTCGGCTCTCAACCGTAATAGGGCTATTGTTCCAAACGATCTCGTGCCAGCACTTTCCAGAGAAGATGGAGAGGCTTTAGGAGAGGCCTTAACTCAGTTGTTTAACCTTGTGTGGACGACAGAGACCATCCCTCCGTGCTGGTGCCACTCGATAACAGTTCCCATATTTAAGAAAGGAGTCCGGGGATCTTGCGTAAACCATAGGGTGTTGGTTTGACCCCAGTCATTTCATGGGTTCTGGTATTCATTATATTTCGTCGACTAACTGCAGATCGTGATGGAAACATTAGAGGAGAACAGGCAGGGTTTCGTCCTGTCCGGGGATGTATGGATAATATTTTTACCTTTCGTCAAATTTTGGAACAGCGTCATGTATACCGCCGGCCAACAATTGCCGTATTTCTCGATTATAAAGGTGCATTCGATTCAGTGGATCGATCTACACTTTTAGAGTCGCTTAAACGCTTGGGTGTGCCGACCAAGTATGTGAACATACTGTCGGCGCTTTACTCCCATCCTTCGGCTCAGGTTAGGGTTTACGATGTGTTGTCTGATAGTTTCAGCACCAGAAGCGGTGTTCGTCAAGGCTGTCCCCTTTCACCATTTTTGTTCAATTTCGTCATAGGCGAAATAATGGAGGACTGTCTGCGGCATTCAAATGATGCTGGCGTGCACCTCCTACCTGGTGGAAGGCTGATTGATCTTGATTATGCTGGTGACAAGGTGTTGCTGTTTGACAACGTTTAAACGGCACAAACAACGCTAAACGCTATATCACGTTCTATTAAGTAATTCGGGATGCACTTTGCAGCCTCAAAATGCAAAGTGCTTCTACAAGATTGCTGTGATTACGTAGATTCATCGTTAGATAATGAAATCATGGATGTTATATACCGGTTTTTGTACCTGGAAAGCTGCATTAACAGTGGTGGCGGTGCAGTGAATGAAACAGAAGCGCGTATCTCCACGGCTAGGACGGTGTACGCTAATCTGAGACATCTATGGCAACAGAATGATATCTCTCTGAAGCTTAAAAGTCGTGTATATCGGTCAACAGTGAGGGTTATATTACTACACAGCAGCAAAACCTAGCCGCTTAGGGTAGATCACGTGAACCGTCTTCAGGCATTTGACCACCGATGTCTGCATTCAATCACTCGTATCGGGTGGCACCAACGAGTAAGTACCAAGGGGGTTAGGAAGCGGGTACTTGGTTATGATTATCAAACGAGTTCTTCTGTTCAGTCACTACATTTGCACAGACTTAGATGGTTAGGTCATGTACTAAGGATGCCAGCTAGTTGTCTGCCACACCGAGCCCTCTTTTCCGACGCTGCGGCCAACTGGTTCAAGGTGTGAGGTAGGCGGATGATGGCCTGGCGTAGACAAATGAAATCGTTCACGAATGAGTTGGTCACTGTAGATCGGGTTTGTCTCCAGGGTTGGGGCCCTTGCGACTCATGAAGTCGGTGGCTGGGAACGTCAGGGTAGGTGATAGCTTCTCTGGCTCAGTGGCATGAATGTTGTCGTTGCTTGACCGAGTTGTCTGGGAAGTAAGCGTACTTAATGACGCGTGGCACTGAGAGTCGTAAGGAAGCTGTGTTGCTGATGATGCCTCACTTTCATATACAGCTTGGTTGTTTGTTTTCAAGGTGTAGGCGCCTTGATGTTGTATGTTTGAATATGGACGTAGCTACTTTTAGTAGTTAGGTCCCCTCCCCTTCCATTTTTTTCTTTCTCTCTTCCTATACGGGGTTTGCTTTTTCTTCTTCTTGGTTGTGTGGCATTTAGGCACCAGTATTCATCACTGACGTATTGCTGTCTATGGTGATGATGATGATGATGATGATGATAAAACACATTTCCATCACCTAGCTTATATGCTGGGTACTTCGTAATTCCAGATATAACAGGCCGATTCTGATTCGCCTGGGCATATACTTTTCTGGGTGATTCTTCTTCATGTCTAGTTTTTGTTCTATGGGTCTACGTCAATTCTGTCCAGAAAATATAAGTTATGTTTACACTAATCGTGTCACTTTTTCTAGAACAACGAAAAGTCTTTCGAAGACTCCAGGGTTTCCAGTACTGAACTTCGTTATGCTAGCCACCAGGTTAACATGTACAACGAAGATGACGCAGATGTAGTTGCTCCACTTACAGTAAACCGGCACACCACGCTGAATAAGTCGAGCCCCAATGTTTCTTCGCAATGAGAATTTTTCACACCTCGAAATTCCATTGTGTCATTCCTAAACTAAATGTGCTCCGTTTCTATCCCTACCACTCTCGGTGTTCGGCTGTTCATCAATTCTGGGGTTTGGGTTCCGAATGTCTCATCACTAAACAAAATGATAACATGAGTGCCTAAGACTTTGTATATATAACGCTGAGTGATGCGATTGGTGAAGGTCAGTGTATGTCCCATTTTACATGTAGTGTTGGAAAGACCTTTCAGATTGAAGTCTGATTGTCATAGTCCCTTTGACCTGAGGTTTGATTCGTTGCGTTTAGTCATTAACCATTTAACCCTAAGCTTGATTGGTTGCTTATTGTTAGTTCTAACATAGCAGTTGTAAGCAAAACACTGTGGAAACCAAAATGTGCCTCATATCAACTAGTAAAGGAAAACTCTGCGTCAGCCAAATTAGCCATCTAGAAACGTGACCAGTTATCACTGATCCCCTTCCCGAGGACGACACTGGACACAAGTTCAACATTAATGTCACAGAGATTTTTGCCTAAGCAAACAACAAGCACGTAAAATTTCTGAACTCGGAGTATTCGTCAACCGGTTCGATATACAGACAGACTGAAGTGGATAAAGTGGATGAATGAGTGCAAGGTAGGGAATTCGGTTTGCGGAAGCGCATCTACAACCAACTATCAACGCACAGCCAAACGGGTGAACTTCAACATACTAATATAATATTCTAAATTTAACAATAGACAACCAATCATGAAAGATTGCAAAAAGGAAAAGTTCACCCAATCCAGGCTCTAAACACCAAAAATTGTCAAAGGACCAACGAAAATCAGAAGTGGCCATTAAGAATCAGGTTAAAAGGTTTTTTTAACATTGTCTACAACGACTAACCTTCGCAGTCGCACCACCAAATTTTACAACTTCAAACCCTTGCGCATCGATTATGTCACCTTGTTTGCTGATGAAACGTTGATAATGTAGACACCGTATTTTGCAAACGACCGAACACAGATAAATCAACTCAAATTACGAAATCGATCGTTATTTTCAATTATCATAACCTTATTATTGTGAGATATTTCCTTATCTACTCTAGCAATCCCCTTGTTATTAACAATTATAATCGGTGGCAGGTTATCAGAAAGAACAGAGAGTTTTTTCTTTACCTTCTTTGTGCTCTGACATCCATGACGTTTTAGAACTATCCGTCTTTGTGCCATCCATCTTGCAGTTAAGCTTAACAAGGGAATTCCATTTTTACGACAACAATTTGTTTGACTCACTGTATTTGATGGTATTGTCGTCTGTAATTGGTCTGGCTGAACCTCAAATAATGGGAATGATGTCACTAATTCAATCGCTTGGTATAGTGTAGTTCAAAAAATCGTGAAGTATTATGACTAGGATAACAATACATTTCATGTTTTCTGGATTCTATCTCAGAGTTCGCCACATCAACATACTTGGTGTACAAGTGGCTCAAGCAGCTAGCTGTTCACGAGCTGTTGTGACTCCGAAGCAGTCTGATGGGTAAAAAAGTCGGTTCGTGACCAGCACGTTTGAAAACACTTTATTACCTACATGGTTGATTAGTAATTCCACCAAAAAGGGTAGCATGTGTTTGTGACCAGATTATTACGAATTCCTCTACTGTGCTCTATAATCTGTCTTTCAAAATGTTTGTGATTGCTGTTGACCGGAACTAACATGCTTGTTTCTTATTGATTAAAATTTCAATGTGTATGTCTGATTATCTTCATGTTTATCTTCTAGAGTTAAGAATAGTCCTGTTGTGTTTTGTATCATGATAGATGAACCTGTAACAGATGTGGTGTGTGGGCTAATATTCACACGCTCCTCAGTGTAATTCTTATGGGGTGTGCGGATAGATAGCATGTGTGTCTAAAAAACGCAGGTGTTTTTTTAGCTTCGAGCATATGAACACGCTAATCTTACGATAACTGTCCAAACAATATATATATATATATTATACTGGGTTAAATTTATGCAGTTTTGCAACAAATATTACTCATAATTTCACATAAAATAAATTCTTCAGTTAGTCTTTTTCGGAAGGATACATCGGTGGCGACTTCTAATGTTGTTAGGGCCAGCTAGCAGTACATATCCTTGTAACAGTCGGCCTTCGACCTCCGGTCGATAATATCACAACAGCGCAGGTGTGAAGCAAAATAGAGTACAGACTAAATTTTGCGGTAATCAGAAGCGTAGTGCGTCGTTACTCCGCATGATACTGTATACGATTCAGTGATTTTACTTTGATACTCCCGACTTTGCCGTTGGTGAGGTAACTCGAATAGTACTGGAAACTTTAGTTCACAACTGTACAATTTCTGTGCCGTCAAATTGAATATTTTGCTAAAAATCTTTGCAGACGTTTTATTACATCCGAACTGTTAAATAAACTTTAGTGTTGCACAGTAAGTAACTGTACTCCAAACATTGTAAAGAGATATGGTTGCCAGTTTTTGAGTAGTTTCATCCAAGAGGAAATTAGGTCATACATCGACGGACTAGGACGTAGTACTGACAACTTAAAAATCATCGTTTTTAATTGTGTTTTTAGTCTAATGAACAAAAGGTGTTAGTCCTAATGAATTTCTGTTTAACCCTCAAACCCTCACGTCTTCGTTTCCGAAACTGTTAACTGAAGAAATTACTCTACTTACATCTAATTTCTGGCCAGTTTGTAGTCATCTCAGGCTAGACCTATTTGAATCAAGCAGGTGAATTGTACTTCTACTGCTCAGAGATATCGGTTGGTCAAAATTTTATTTCTCACATCTATAGTCACATACGAAATTGTTTTGCGTTCACTTGTTCGTACTTGAGATCATGGGACTGGTTGGCGTCCAGCTAAATACTTAAAAGTATTGTTTGCTCTTGTTATTCGAGTCTAGACTCCATTTCTTTCAAAGCCAAAACTACATACCTCCATCTCTCGATCTTATTCCACTGTATGTCTAATAATCTGGTCGTCACTTTTCTAGGTAATGTATGATTAACCCGATTTTATCGTACTGATCGTTTCCTTTCGAACTTTGAACATTTTAATGTTCATCTACACTGTATGATGATACATGCTTTACTGTCTGTCTGTCCACACAGAGGGCACTGACCAGTGTGTTCCACCAAATTACAAACAACCGCTACATTGATATGTATTTTTGCATTAGCCTGATCAGCGTTTAATTAGCAAAGTTTGTTTGTTTTTTAAATAAATGTTAACTGGAAAAATAATGCTTAATATCACCGCCATGTATAGGTAGAGCATAATATAAGCAACAGGAGTCATGAAACGCAAAAGCACGTGAGAAGTAACCACGAACCTACTTTGGACTGTAAGATGTTGATTTAAAACTTGCAAGACAAGTCAATAAACTATTTTATATATCATAAAATGCCAGGTTTTATGAAACAATTTCAGAAATTCCCGTGCTTGCAATTCAACAAGAATTATAGTAATCTATTTTCAGTTATTCGTTTTTTTTACAAGAGAACGCTCCTTAGCTAATATTCATAAGGAAGTTTTTACCACTTTTTATGTAATTTTCTCATATTTTTGTCTCAAAGCTTTCGGACCGAAGTTTCGAGCCGAATATTCTGATAACTTCACATAAAACTACAACCTAAAATGATGAGATAGGTGCAGTAAATAACCATCCTGTAAGATGATTATAGTGTCACTCTATATCTCGAGATCGGATGAGGACTTCCACTTTTCTGTTAGGTTGACCACATAATGTGCGACGGGACTCGCTAGTACCACGCTGATAACTGTTTTCATCCCTTTTTTCCACCGTCAAATCGTTATACCTACCTACCTTGATCATGATAAAACGATGACTGTCGGTGTAGAACAGCATTCATCGAACCCAATTAAGAAAACCCACCTAGAAACGACCACATGATGAGCATCACTTATCAAATCACAGGAGATTATAACAAGATAACAGTATTTTTGTAAATTATTTGAATGTCCACAGTTCTTTAACTACCTCCCATCAGTTTTTCGGTTTTTTGATTACTTTTCGTTCAGTTTTGCATAGGTTACAAATCTATTTAGTTCGATGCTGTGACTCATGTTTTTCTATACATCTGCAAAAGTAGAGTACAAAAACTGAAGTTAGACAAATACTATACAAAAGAATTTGTGTATGTATCATTCGTGACATATCTTTGTGTATTCAACATATAACGGCTAACTCAATAGCAGCGGTCAGTTCATTGAACGAAAATGTAATGTCCCGTAATGTAATGACCAGAGTTTAACTCTCCCACAAACTGGGATCGTAGTTTACTCAAATTACATCGCAATCAAATCAAGCCCCGGAAATGTTTTATGCACATTGGGATTTGATTCGATTCACTATCTACACAACTGCGGGGAAACAAAAATAACTATCATGGCGATATGTATGTCTCCAAAAAACGGAGGATGAGATTATACAGGGTTGAAAACGACTTTAAGTATGCAATATGAAACATGAGTTTTCTTGCCTCGATGACAAGATTGCCAATATGAACAGCCTACGTAAAACTGTGGTTCAGCTTGATACCTGAACAGGCTGGAGCTTAGGAGGAAACTTGCTCTCCATTTGGATTTGGTGACAGTCATCCAAACGACGTCAGTAAGTCATTCTTTAAAAAAGCGATAGTAGAACATCGAAGTGTTTGTATGTACTGAGTGATGAACACCGTATGTTAGACCGAACAACCATTTTGTTGCATTGAGTGGCGAAAGGCAATATTTAGAAATGGGTATGGGGTCACATAAACAGAGAAAAATAGACAACGAACTACACTCTGAAGGACACCCGGATTTATGATTTGGTGTTGCTGGTTTTTGACCAGTTAAGGAAATATAGTGGAGACGATTCGAAACATAATTCCTCAATATCATCCCTTAAAGGGATGAAAAAATGAGCTGGGTAAGGTAGGGCAGTGTGTCAACAATGGACTGGAACTGACAATACGAATACCGATTTGAATCAGTGTAGGTATTTTGGAACATTTAGTTTAAGGAGAGAAAGTTCTGTAAACTTTCCATTTCACCGAACTGCATGCAGTGAAACATAATTTGGGTGTGTTGATCTTTGAGATTTGTGTGACATTAAAATTCTTTCTACAGTCAACGATCTTTTACTGTTTAATGCATTTTACAAATTTACCTTCTAAGGTTTCAGCCAAAAGTGCCCAAAAGTTGAGTACACTGTTTAAGAGTAACGGACTACAGACCCTTCGGACTTCTGCCTCGCTGGTGTCAAAGTGCATCAATTCCGTGTAAACATTTTCATGTTCAATATGAAGGAGAGTGTTAATCGAAGGGAACAGTTCACATACAGTTCCTTGAACTTTTAAAATTAAGGTTAGGGTCTTCAGTAGCGCGAAATGGTCTTCTTTCTGTAGGGCAACCAATACCATCCAATTTTTTCATAGGCTGAGAGTACACAATATTGAAGCACTGCAATCCACTTGTTTGTTGCCGATAAAAGTGATTTCACTACTGCTTAGCTGTTTGCTATCTTTCTTCCAATAAAGTTCCTTGAAATGAGAGGATGAGAACACATCATAATTTACGAAAAATGTCTTCCAGAGACGACATACGTTAACGTAAGAGCTTAAATAATCAACTGTTGATTGTAGTGGGCGAAAAGATTAGAATGAAAGAAGTCAGGCAAATTTTGCTCCCCTAAGTTATTGAAGTATTCAAAGGAAGATGTTTGTTGCTTTAACTTGCACTCGAAGTAACGAGTTTACTCCCGATGGCAATTTTATTATAAACAATAGAGAAATGTCTAGAAATTTGCAGTCTCAATTACCCAGTGCTGACTGTCTGCTAACAGATGAAAGTTTTAGGTTATTCACGAATGCTTAGCCGGGATGGACGCCAATTCTGGTATGAGGAATAACTGTATATCGTTGACCGAGTGTCATGAGGAAGTTGATGGTAAATCGATCGAAACTAGCTTGACAACGCACAAAACAACGTTTTGACCTTCAACAGCAGCAGCATCAGAAAAGACGGCACTTACTCCTCTTTCTGAAATGGCTTATTTGGGGGATATTTAAATACTGGCAAGTAAAACTAAGCAATATCTACCCAAATACCTGGGTTTGCCTTTCATTATATGAAAATTTGTATGGACTGTGATTTATTCAAATATAGTGTGTACGGCTTGGCACCAAGATTTTTTCATGTAAGTGATAATACATCCACCGCGATTTTGATATTTTATGTTCCACATGATAGGACTAGAAGCCATCGATCTGAATGAACCCATCCTTAACATATGTATGCAACCAGGGAATGAATAGAATTGTTTAAGTTTGGATTCGATAAAAGGTCACGTATGGACCATTTAATCTACTTAGACAATGGGTCCTGCAAGCAAAAACGGTAAATTTTGTCAATTGCTCTACTCTTGATGAAGTTGAAAACAAACCAATTTTTTACTTGGAAAACAATAGCCAAACTATACGGAAGATTTTCTTGATGGCACTAGATAAGTAACCAGCGAAACTTCTGTTGCTGCATATGCAAATATGCATTTGTCAAACTCCGATTGTCTTTGTAATTGAAATGCATGTTTGGGTTTTGGGTTGGTAATGTCTTATATTGTACTGTGTAGTTCAATCTACAACCTCTAAAGCTACATGCTATCACGTGCTCTGTATGAGATGCAGACCCAATATTACAAATAAAAGAGGCTACTGTGAGACTGCTGCAAGATCACGTGACACTCCAGTCGAACATAATCACAGATGTAACATTTTCTGTAGGAAAGCAGATGAACTGCGCCTTGGATATTAGCTGACCATCAAAGGAAACAAAAATTCCCTCGAAGATATAATTGTGACCCTTGAAGCAAACAAGGAAAATGTGCTTCATGTTGTTTCAAGCGGTAGAGGTTAAACAATTTGATTACTCTCAAGCTGTGAAGGGAGACCGACATGACCAAGTTGGCACTACTTTTCTTCCCATTAAGTCCCAATAGATGTATTGAAACAAAAGTTTGGTTTCGGATGCATCAAGCTGTGAGACGGCTTAATTTGTTGAGCGTCTACAATTTCAATCGCAACTGTTATTTATGCCACGATTCGACCACTGATGGCTTCGCGCAAATATACTGACTATGCCACGTACGTGTGTTTTGCTATTATTGTTAGATACTTGCGACTGTTCAGTTACCGACGTTGAAGTCAGCCATGAACCATTCGGCCGTACACTTGTTGCTTATGTGTGTACGAATATGCATATGTAATCAAGTTCTGTGATCTAGGGAGCAGGTAGATGGCGGGTGTAATAACGTAGGACTCACACTCTTCCTTAATCTATAGGATGTTTTGCTGGAGCCGGTAGTGTAGCATCTTATATATATATATATATATATATATATATATATATATATAA
>JTDE01000224.1:55551-65988 GCA_014338405.1 Paragonimus skrjabini miyazakii | reverse complement strand
GTTGTTTCTGCGGCCGTACTTTTTGTCGGTCATTTTATAGGTGTTACTGTTGCATACATATTGATAAGAATCATAGATTCAGTTGCAACTAACGGATGCTGCCATCATCGTATGGCGTTCGTCGGGTTCTGACCTGGCAAATCGCTTATCCGCTGGATGTCCAAATTCAACGCAATGGGACAAAAGACCCAATAAACACGCAATTCCGAAAGCCCAGTTGAAGAAGCAGTGTTTTTGAATTCATACTATCGCTCATACGGACTGCCGGTTAACTCAGCTGATCACAATGTGGCCTATTTGACCTAACCAATACCGATAACAACACAACCATAGCCAGCCTCCTCAGTAAGGTACACACCTTATAAATGCCATTTTAATAAGAGTTTTCAAAACAGTCCTTATTGTCACTTTTAGCTCTGGATACTATGACTCCGGCTATCGCTGGTGCATATGATAGACCAACAAGTGACAGACTAATAAGTGATTATGTGTATGATGATGACGAACCAAACAAAACAATGCAGATGCATGTACCATATAACAACAACCCTAGAGATACTGGTGTACTATAAGTTTCAACGTATTGTATTTTCCGAAAGCGTTTTCAACCAATAATGTTGATGGACGTGAGAGGCCCTAATTGACAGAGGACATCCACAAAATTTGTTCACAGAGGCGATCAAATCCAGCATCACTTGACCGGTTTGCAGTTTCTCTCAACTATCAGCACCCATAGTTAATGGATGAAATGAACTGTGGATTTTCGTGACCTTGGTTTTTAGTCATGAAACTGAGTTCTTAGGCACACGTTGACACACTGTCACGTTGTTCACGTAATCAACACGTCCGATTGATTTTGATTCAATATTAGTGGAGTAGTGGACAAGAGTAATGAGTAGTAGTGAGTCGTGGACAAGATTAAGATTGGGCATCGCTTTTAGTTTAAGACAAACGGGGACCTAATACATGGATTCTACTTGAATGATGCGGTGGTTGCCGTAAGGAACCACTTCGGTTTACAAAACACGAGTTGCTTATACATAACCTCTCTTGCATTATAGCGTGCTCTACAAACTAATTTGATGGTGTTGTCTCTCCGTCTCAAGTCTACAGAATGCACAAAGTCATAAATGTGCCGCAACCAAAGTTTAATAGCTTTACTAACGAGTAATACGCTAACTTTGTTGATTATGAAAAGATCCATTCGTGAAAAATTCTTGGTCTTAGCTGGATTCGAACACGCGACAGAAACCGCATCGGCTAGCAACCGATCCTTGGTAAAAAACGTAAAGTTCATCCATTTTGTTGGGTAGTTTTGCAAGTATACGAGTTCCACTCTGAATGGATGGCAGACATTTGATAGGTTTGACTTCGCTGCGGTTACCTTATACACCTACTTCATGGCATCCTTGAGAAGATTGAAACCTTGGAATTAAACTCCATAGATGGTATGAACCGCACTAAACAGTTATGTTAAATTCCAATAGTTTGCTCACCGAATTTCATAAAATGCAAAGAAGAATCAGGAGACTACTGACAATTTCGGGCTAACACCCTTGGTTTTAAGAGAGCCGGACTATCAGTGGAGCCGTGAGCACATTGTGGCTCTGGATCAAGTAGGTGCTTAACTCGTTATTTGTGTCGGGCTAAAGGAGGGAACATTTGCTTGACTGTAGATATCATATTCCTTTGACACTGTTTTTTTCCTTTGGGAGTCAGGATTCTTTTTGCGCTCATCCTTTAAGTTGCTGTCGCTAATTATCTGCTCCTGTCTACTGGATAAAACGATCCGCTTATTTCATATTCGTCCTCCTTATAAGATTTTTTTTATTATGCATAGCCTAGATAACTTTCTGTGAAACGTAGTCGCCCTCTAAATTTCTCCTGAACAGGCACACTGCCTGAGTTGTGGGGAACCGACTTCCCAGCTTTCTGAGTGCATAGAACCCGGCAACATTGAAACGAAAGTCAAGGAACATCGTATGAGCAAACCACTATTTAAATATCTCTTTACTTATGACCAGTTCAAATAAACCATGGAATTAGGCAAGTCACAATACTTTCAGCAAGATAATTTACTTCCGTATCCGTTTCGATTGAACAGGTAGTCAGTGTGTTAGAGTGTGTTTACAATCAGAAAACAGAAAACGCCGCTTACGGGACACGGTTGTTTGCGCATCTGGATATGTCAATACGGCCATGTCTAACACGCAAGGTAGACTGTGCAATTGTCACAATCATACAGTGTGCTTGAAATATGCTTGTTTTTCGACTTCCCGAAGTGACCTGTGTATTCACGGTTGCCAAGTTCGAATAGAATCAAAACCTAGATAACAATAAGTTAACATGGTCAAATGCAAAATATAATCGAAACAAAAATCTATCCGTCGTTAGATCAAGCTAAACGTGAGTAACTTGCTTTGAAAATTCACTATCAAGTCAAAACACTGAGCAAATGTCACTCACTTTGGACGCTAATTTAAAAAAGCTATGACGCATCAATTAACAAACGCCACACTGATTATGCTTAGGAATTATATTTTTAGTGTACGATCGCCATTTACTACGAAAGTCAGAAAATAGGTGGATTTCAACGGATTCATCATTTAATGTGATTCGTTAATATTTGGCCATCCCAATAGGTGGGAAATTCACCAACGGTCACTACATCCAAACAAACAATGAATCCATTCACCTAGCTACATTTCTCATTCTCATCGTTGTAGGAAATGTGAACTGAGAGTGTTTTGAAAATGAAATACACCGTTAGTATTACTCAACGTTGAAGAACATATCGCAACAGGTCCCATGCTCGAGTTTCCTTGCATGTTCTATCATATAACAAAAACGAAAGAGAGAGTATTTTGCCAGACTATGCCAAAATATCAATTTGGCAATGAATTTCAAGAAAACCGCGAGATCGTTTGTGTGGAATCCATTTCACAACTGTGAACATCCGTTTTATTGAACTACCCACAATAAGAGTGAGATCATTAAGTCTTACACAGTTGTTGCTATCGAACACTTTCCCGTATGAACAATCTGTCATTCAAATAGGACCAATTGGAACTTTTTGCTTGAGAGATGTTAGACAGGTTTCAGCAATACACTTTCAGTTGTGACAGATTCACACTTTTGTGACCGTATCTATGACAGAACTGATTGTGAGAAATCACTCATTTATCATTTCCATCAACAATTATAGTACTCGTTGGACAGTGTACTGTTACAGATGTTCGGCACAAACGACTGTAATATGTAAAGTGCGTTTTATATGCATATCAGCAGACGTGATGAGGTAGATTATATTGGAACAAATCAATCAGAAAACAGAGTACAGGGTTTGTAATGTTTCCTGATGCTCACTCTCAATCCAACACTCCACGACGGGTTACATCCCTGTTTAGAGTTTTCAGGTAGAAATAGTCTAAATGGGGGATCGAAGCGGCTACCCTAACGTGGTGAAAAAAGGCGATAACTCAATTGCGTACAAATTCTCCCGCCACAGGTAATTTTCATAGCACTGGTAACTGAGCGGATAAAAGCATTGTTTCGTAACGTGAAGGTTAGGGTTTCGATTCCCCGTTCAGATTGCCTATACTTGATGGTTCCAATCAAAAGCGAAACCGGTCGTGGTGTGTCAGATTGATAGTGAACATCAAGAAGCGTTACAAACGTTGTTTTGTTTTGAGCCCTTGCAGTCGTACTCATTGCAAACTGGCAACTCACAGTCGAGTATGTCAATTCAAACTTACGGAATGAAAACAAGCTACTACAACTCGAAATACAGCGTTATTTCCTTCAACCATTCTCAGTCAACATCATCCTGTATATACAAACACGACAGAATTGTGTGACTGGTCAAAACCGAAGACTTAATTTTCACATCTCGCCTGGTTTTGACAAGCAGTGGATCTATAGACCAGCTGCTTATGTGGGTGCAGGTGAAAGATCGGCGCACACGGCTCGAGAATAGGGTAGCTGTGTAACTCAAAATAACTGTATTGACAGGCTGGTAAATCGCCAAACGTATACACTCATAGTTTTATTTCCAGTTTTATGAGGCGATACCCTTCACGCTAAAAGATATTTCATGTTACTAATTTTGTCTTCCTTTGTCTTCACTGTACTCATTCTCCTAATGTGTTTGCGCAACATTTTCATTGCGTTCATTAGTGCGATTTCGGTTTTGCCAAGCACATTGGTTTGGGTAAGAAAACATGGACGTTTTGTGGTACTCCGGAATACGTGGCTCCGGAAATCATCCTGAACAAGGGACACGATTATTCGGCTGATTACTGGTCGCTCGGAATTCTGATTTTTGAACTGTTGACAGGCAGGTGAGCATCCACGTTTCCAGATCAACTTGTGGTCATGTATTGACAGCTGTTTTTTGTGACGTTCTGTTGAAACACATTGTCTTCCCGTGTCAGCAGACTGAAACAGCTGAAAGTGAAGCTCTTCAGCTTAGAGAAATCGCTACTCTCAACCGAATATGGCCCAGTTTTTGCTTACGATAATTCAGTCGTGCCTAATCTGAATTCAATGACACAGTGATCAACACGGATTCCGTGTTAACAGAGCAGTGTGAATTTCAGTCGTGACAAAAATATCCAGTACTGATGACTGAACTTCAAGTACAATGTTTCTTTGTTAATGAAGCTGGTTACAAATGCAGAAAATTGTTATCAGTTGTGAATGATTTTAAGTTTACATTAAAAGATAATGTGCATTAATAAAAACTGATAAACTGAAAATAAGTAGCTTCTCTACATGGAACGTAAAACATCGAGTAGCTTTGCCTGTTAGAATCTGCTTAACCATAGCGATCAGATTAAACACATCTTGGACAATCAGTGGACCAGTACGTGTTCTGACAAGATGGTAGAGTCTTCTGTTCTTATAATGTATCTCTTTAGGTAAACTCTATTGCTTTTATTCTAAGTTGGTCAGTCCGAAAATATCTAGTCCAAAGTTAGCTTAGCAATCTCCACGGTAAGGGATTGTACGCTGCTAAAAAAGCGCTGATGATTACTATAATGACGTTGCAGGTATGAACAGTGTGTTTTCCGAATTGCATTGTATGCTTAATGTTAAACGTGAACAGAGTGAATCAACATCTGTCAGCTGGAATGATCCAGACATCGCATACACATCGTCGTCGTTCTTGGCTTGTTGGATTGGTCACGTGACCCTCGATTAATATCGACGATTCTACGACTTGCATCCTTAACAGTTTCGCCTGATTGAGTACCATATAGATTTTCTCTCAAATTATTAGACAAGAGTAGAATAAAGTAGTCAACATGAATTTACCCTGAAAAGCATAGCGGCTCCGTTCTCGTGTATTAATACGGAAATGATTCATCTTTTTATATAGATCGCTACAATGCCTGCTTCCATGTGATACTTTTCTCTTGTATAGTCTACCATTTCTTTATTCACATGTTACGTTTTCTACGAATTAAGGGGGGCATTTGTTTACAGTATGTTTGTTGACTAATGTCTGACTGTCTAACACTGAGAAAACTTGGTTTCATATAATTGAATTCATCGAGTTTACAAGCAAAACGAACTACACATAATGTTGAACTAATTTCATATGGTTACTAAACATTCACCCCATATGTCTAACGAGTTTTGTGCATTCACCAGTGCAACCCACCTATGCCTGTATACTGAAAAAGTTTGACCAAACTTGTGAGCGCAAAATTCGTTTACGCAAACCATTTAGAATCAAGAACTTCCTTTCAACAGACTGAAATGTTTGTCTGTTAATAGCTAATCCATTGTAGTTGCATAGTTTGTTTTTACTGTGTGGGCGGTTTGATAAAACTAGATGGTAACAGCTCTCAACAACATTTGGCTACAAAAGTCTGGTACGGTAGTGGCATTCTAATTTTGTTGGTCTGTCATTTCAGTTCACCATCAAAATAATGAACGGTCTACAGTTTTTATACACACTGTAGGACGATGTAAAATTCGTGGTTCCTTTGTAGAAACTGATTTTCATTGAGACTGATGTTGTCTCCTGTTCACCTGAACTTGTGGTGCACCGAATGTTTGAACTCCTTCCTAATTGGCTTAGTAGGCCCGTATTCGCAACGTGGAACCTACTGTCTGATGATCTGTTAGACATAGCTTGATTAATAAACTTGTGAACTTGGAGAATCCACAAGCTGTAAAAACGACACCTCTGGTTACTTTTTACGCATCAAGTTGGTTCTGGAATGACCACCATGTGACTACAGGTAACTGTCAAAACCAGTGGTTTTTAGCCTTGTTGAAAATGTCGACACGGTTATGGTCAAGTTATAATACGCCCAAATTCGTGACAGGAGAGAACAAGTGTCAAGGTTCTTTCAAAGTTTTACCCCCTCAACTTTCCACAATTCCCAGCGGATAGCTGAGAAGAGCTCGACGGATAGACTTGGTAAATTGGACTTAAATGAATCAATAGGCGACTAATGAAGGACAATTTGACTTTCAGTGCTGTCATTTGAATCACAAGCCTGAAAAAGTGATTCTTTGGACACTTGATGAGTAGTCGGGGATTTGGCTAATTTTGAACTAAACATCACCACCCACATTTGATGGCAATTATATTTGGGTAAAATTTCTAGTCAGCCTTCTTTGTAAAAAAGCCCTAGACTCCAGTTTCCTTCGTATTAGAGCTGTTTAGTAGCGCTGATGTGTAAACTGTATTTTTGTCAGTGGCAACCATGTTTTAAACATCTAAAGGGTTTGAAACACAGTTGGACAATATCGAGCCAGTCACTCATATGGGTAAACAGGCACACTTGTACCGTCCGGTACTGTACAACCAAAACTAAACAAATTATTTCATTGGTAAAGACAGTGTCATAACCTGTCCAGTTGCACTCACTACTCTGCATTAATTGTTCACGTAACTGGTTCTTAATAAATATCTGTCGGTACTCAACTCATGTTTGGTAAAAAGTATACAGCATGGCAACAGTAACAGACAGCAAACAACAAAGGAACGAAATCCTATACAGAAAGAGAAAAGATTAGCTAGTATGAGCTAAACGATCATGAAGTAAACAATAAAATTCATGTATACTGCCAGACCTTACACCCTCCGTTGAAAGATTCCAGTTCAAAGCTTTAAACGATGAACGTAAACCGGCCAGTGTCTTCAGCTGTGAACGGTTTCCATTAGTATTTTAACCGTACGCTGAAGGTCGTTCTGTGTATCGCAAAGTGTTTGTGCATTTAGCATATGATGGCAACATGTGAGGTCCCTAAATGCCTGATCACCTCAGGATCAGTCTTCGGGTTCCTGGCTGACTAGCACACTTCTTCTTAATCTACATTAAGGTTCTGCACATCATTTGGGGTGGGTTCCAAGGTTTGTAGTGTACACGTTGCATCGACACACGGGAATAAATAGTTTGGAATATGGAGGTCTCAAAACAAACTCGCAATATAACAAAGTAATAGTGAACATGGCCCAAAGGCTTGCCGAACCACATTTGCAATTGAGGTCATCAAACGACTAAGTGGCGGAAGTGCTTCAAGTCATAGTATTATACAATGATTATTGACTGTTTCATTCTGAACCATAACCACACTTAGGTGAGCATTAGTACATGGCTCGTCCAATGAGATTCATACTGTTTTTTAACGAAATCCATCGGTTATGCAGTAGATTGTCCCCATAAAGAAACACGGTTCCTCTCTACTGTATCTTCAATATGGAAACAAATTTTGTTGTTTGACCGCTGCAACGAAATGGCCGCTATGCCGAACTGTCTCCTACATCCACTAACCTAGATTTGGTTGTTTTAAGTCACTGGTCATTTGGTAAACCGCAACGTGTCTTGAGTGAATCTGGTCACTGTTATAGAGGAAGAGAAGAGTATGCAAAATTTTGGTAAGAAAAGAGGGTTATGCAGTCGACTGGTCACCTGTTCGTCTGAAAATAAAAGAAGTAGGCTACTTTTTCCAATTCGATAGTTTATGTCAGATTGATCTTCGTAATGATAAACGGTAGGGAATTCGGATTCATATAAGTAGAATAGCATTCACAACTGATTTCGTTTTTTGCGTTCTCGTATAAATTTTAGCTAGCCGTTTTAAGAAACAAACGTTAAACTCGAATTTTGTTTGTGTTAAAGTTCGTCGTTAATACAAACTCTTGTTATGGCGGCGATTCAATGTCTGATCATGCTTTCTTGAGGCGTACTTTTTGACTGCCGTGCCAATGACCCCACTTTGGGCACGGTCAGTAACATTTGCTCATGAGCAGCGCTCAAAATACTTGTTAGTCTCACTTTTTTCAACCCCAATCGGCGACCCATAATTAGGATTTCTCTTCAGTTTGGAGTCACAAAACTCATTACACATGCCGAGAGATGTTTGGATGGAAATTATAGAGATTGTGAATGGATATAACTTCGGCTTTATCCACACATGATTGAACTTTTCGCGGTCTCATAGTATTTTTAGCTAACTTCTTTCCAAAAGAAGTACTACACTCAAGTTTCTTTCTTGTTACAGTCCATCGAAAAATGTGTATCTTTGCCAAAGCCTAGATTTGAATTATGGCCAACCTTTCATGTGATAACCGCGTCGACGAGCTCCAACTAGAGTAAAACGTGATGACAACGCTGTTCTAAAAAGAGGCTGGCTAAAACTTAACGGGAATGTGAAAAGTACAATTAGTTGTGAGTGACGTTCAATTTAGGTCGTAGTACGTTATACTGACACTCGTCTGATAAGTTTCATCTCTCGGAAACGGTAGAAAGGTGCTCAGATTAACAAAGTAAATAAGTTATATGGAGCTCATTGCGTCGCACTATGTTACAAATAGCCTAATGCAGCCAGCATTGACGTGCGCTGTCCCGAATCACGCAGTATCAAATTCAGAGCTGCAAATATACACTGATCCCACACGACAGACTGGTACCCAAACGAACAGCTCACCGCTTTGCATTTTTTGGTTTATTCACATGCCTATTGCTTTGATACCTTTCCGGACTGACTAATTATAGTCTGTTTGCTGTGGCAAAGAAAATGCGTAAGCACTTACTGGTCTTTCTTCACACTCAGATATGACATCGCTTTGATAATAAACTGCAGCTAGCTGTGTTCGGTTGCTGGCCTATTACGTGCATCCACTGACAGATTCTATTAGCACTTCAAAATAAGACGGGAAATGATCGAAAAATAATTATTTCTTGATAAAACGAATTTGAGGACAGTTTTCCCGAACGACCATCACTTGCTGTTTCAGTTATTTAGCTATTTTTGAGAAGCTTATCAAAGATTATATTCAGTTCATCTTCTAGCGTTTCATCTCAACGTACTATTCATGCCTTACGCATCAGACAACGAATTCAATTCACAGTCTGTTAGATAGAAGCCAGAAATCTAACGTTTTGAATGTGATGCACAAGCCATGTATGCTGTACCACCCTGTTCTTAAATTTCCGCCCCACTCAGTCGACCATTGTTCAAATCTGTCCACGCATTGTTAATTCGTCACTAGCTGTCAGGTTTATTCAATGTGACTTCAGTGGAGCACTTCTCGACAGTTAACTGTGAAGGAAAGTTTCAAGTATCATTTGGATTCAAATGACCAAAATGTTACCGTAGGCTGGTTCTCAATTCAAACAATCAGACGGAACAAACATAGCGAGTCTCGTAATATCTTTGCACCTTAGGAGAGAACGTCTTTTTAATACACTGATCGTTAAACTACCACAAATATGCAGCGCTTTTTTGTTCCCTTTTTTATATCATCTCCAGAGAAACGCCGATCGTAATTTCGTTCTCTACCTTTTTATTCATACAGAAAAGGTAAAGAGGGCATCAACAACACAGTATAGTTCAGTTAATCGTAGAATCACAGTTTGTCACCAGTTGGTATATCGACAAACTAGCCATGTGTGTTTATGATGTTGGTCATCTTTTGTTCAATCGTCTGACCGTAGCTGACCTTTTCAGTGCAAACTTATGGATGGTGATCAGTTAACGGGTACGGCCTTACGTTAACTTCCTAGTAAAATAACTGAAAACTTTCTCCCAAATGCTTCACATATATTTTAACCAGTAGTGATGTATGTTTTTTTAATTTGCCTCCCTCTGATGCAACAGCCCACCGTTTACTGGGGCGGATCCGATGAAAATTTATAATGTCGTTTTGCGGGGTATCGATGCTATTGAATTACCAGCCACATACATCAACCGTACCACAGCAACGTTGATCAGACGCTTGTGTGCTCAAAACCCAGCCCAACGTTTGGGTTACGGATTGGGGGGAATAATCGATATCAAACAGAACAAGTAAGTAGTATCACGAAGTTACATATAGTTAAACCTCAACTTCTTCATTGTTCGAGTTCTTTATGTTCGAGCGTGGCTCACAATGAGTACAGTTAAAACAAGTTTTTAATGTGCAAATGACTCGTT
>JTDE01000224.1:27637-45715 GCA_014338405.1 Paragonimus skrjabini miyazakii | reverse complement strand
TCAGTCATGCATATCTGCGGATGAACAACCAAGTGGTAGAATTGGTGTTCTGTGCAAGTTCATCTTTCGTGTGTTCGTAGCTGTGTTTATCTTATTGGGAGGGCATAACAAAGGATGACAAAACGAACAACAACAACAAGTTGATTAAAGCATCCGTGTAGATTGATTAATATGAAAGAACTTATCAGCTGAAATGAGGTAACAAGCAAAAACATCCTCATCAAACTTCGCGAAAACTGTCTTACCTTGGTTCTCATTTTATAACTTCTAATTATACCAAACATCCGTGAAGCAACCGACTAAACACAAACGCTGTCTCGTGACCGATTGCTTACCACATCCATCACTTGTCGTTTAGTAGAACGCAGGCAAAATACTGTTCCGCTGAATTGCATTACGATTCACCTATGCAAGCTGAGGTAAAATCAGTTAAAACCAAACAACCCTGAGCCACAAAATCAAGTGAAGAGCTTGATTTGCAGATTATCTCAATCCAGTCTTGCTTACAATCTCCACTTTAAACTGTTTCAATTTGACTTTCGTTTATCACGATATCAATCTTTAATAACCCTAGGTCATCCTGATATTCACAGAAACTTCAGAGATTATAGGAAGCTGAATATGACTATGTGCATCGGAATCTAGCTTGGGCGGTTTAGAGAAAGAAGACAAGTTGAAAGATTGTTCCATTTGCATAGGATCAGTAATGGAAAAACTGCAAACAAGAAAATTACAGGTTAGTGAGCGGAATAGAAACTCGATCACTACCTATCAAGTATACAACGACTGTCTTGTAGCATGCAACAGACAATGGCTGGCTAACTTGAACAGTTAGAAAACAAGAGCATCCCCAGTCTACCATAATGATTTTGTTGGTCAAGTTATCCGAATATTCGGTTTAGTGTCCCGGTAATGTGAGACAATTCTCTGTTTGAATTCAACTACCGATGAGGCAGTTAAATCAGGCTCTAGCTGGTTGCCTACGTTTTGTCACACTCGAATTCTGAAAGGATGTTCCGTGTGAATTGAACTGCTCATCCAATGCTGTAGTTTCAACAAACAACCTCTAAGGTGATTAGTTTCTTTAGGTATAAGTATCTTCCTTAACGGACATTGGAGTTAATGAACCTTAGACATCAAAGTCAAATCTCATCTGGAATGCTGCTAACACCCTATGGACCTCCCAGTTTAAGCAACCTACCTGAATTTGGTAGAGGACGTAATGTCATAATCCTTTGTGTTGCTCTGCTTTAGACCCTCTGCAGGAGTACTGCGCTTCACAAATCAAAGACGGTAAGCTTGTATATTTAGCTCAAGAGAGAAAGTAATGAGACCATCCAAACAAGCTGGCCTTATTCGCCAATGATACACTGTTGGGAGACAGGCTAAAGTTACTCCAGATATTCATGCCCAATTCGCACTCGTGTATAATGATACCAAGTTTTCCTCCTCTCAGAAATTAATGACGTGGGTGTATTGTCTTACATTTAGTCGTGGTAAACGTTAGCTAATTTTCTGTGGTCCGGTGATGTAATATTTTTTAATCACTCTGTGGCCTCTCACTTTCAGTTATCTTCTACATTGTACGCTTAATTTTGTTAGCAACCTTTAGTACCAATCTGAAACATTCCCGTCTGTTTTGGGGTTGAGGAGACGATCTTAAGTGTTCCAAAGAATTCCCCCATACACGTGGACAGTACAAACTAGACGGACTGCAATGATGACCTTGGACAGGTGGTGAAATTAGAAATTGTCCATTCGTGTGCAGCTGTCAAAACTAACAGATTTTACCATCGAATTGGGGCAGCATGCTTCAGTAGACCGCGGTACCCGAAGCATTCTGCGACGATATGGTTGAGATCTGTGACCCAAACAGACCCTACATCCACCTCTTGACAAGCGTGACCAATAATTAGTGCTGTACAGTCAATGTTGTTTGGTTTAATTTCGTTACGGTGCCTACCAGGAAGTTCTTTGCATGGCTTTTTAATCTAGCGCAGCGTCTCTGTTACTACTTTGTTATGTGTTACGTCAGCAAGACCACTCCTGTTAGGACCACTCTACAGACATAAATGAGTACCACACAAATCTTCTGAAGGCTTATCAGCTGATACTTGGACAAAAGAATGCGACATTTTGACATACAAAACTACTATTCTGAGAATCTACCGGGGACCATTTTAACACCTCAACAGCAGATTTTACACAACTGTTCTAGTCACCAGGCTGAAGCTTTAGTTAAGCTGGTCACCGAGACCATTCCGTGAGAATGAACCTACGCCTAAGAATGCTTTTACTAAATTGGATTTGTTCTGGCCGTAGATATCAATACTCACAGCTACTTTATATGCACTAGCCTAAATTAATAGACGTCTTTCCACTTGAGAAGTCTTCGCTCTATTGATCTGTTTTATTTCTCTGCTCCTCAAGGCACTCAATGTGTGTGTTCTGCTGACGTTGGAGCAGTCGACTTTCCACTTTTTCCCAGCCAAAACTTTTGTATCCTTCACTGTTGTGAAATCACCAATTAAGCTGACCTGGAATGACCTTTATTGTAAATCGGTTTGCGACGTCATGGTTCAGCGGGAAGTGTCGCCATAGCAACGCGGTTGTAGGATAGCGTAGACTTAGAATCAGGTGAACAAACCAGTAATTAATTTGCAAGGTCATATGTGGTGTTCTGTCATTTCACTACTCAACATGAGTACACTTTTTCATTCACGTTAACCAACATCCTATGTTGTAACCAAAGTCAACCAGTACGGAGGACAACCAACCAAGTTGAAAACCGGAATTGTGAAGCCGGGAAAACACGAAGTGATAGTGTTATACTTCAAGAATGCGCATCACACAAGGATTACTTAGTCAGAAAACTAGCCTAAGGAGTATATGCTTCAACACCAATTCAAACACAGATATTCACTGACACATAACGTTAATCCTGAGATGCCACGGTTGTCAATGCCAACATCTTGTACGGAAAACACCCATTCCTGTTAGGATGCACTTCAATGCACAAATGTTTCAAGGTAGCCGAGTATTTGCAGAGTCGATTATTCATCACTATTTAGCTTGCTGAAGTCTCGTTTTTTTTGTTTTGTTGATGCCGAATGACTCTTAGCATCGTTCACAGCAGCAGCAGCAGCAGTTTAATGGTTAACACTGATGTCAGACTGTTATAAAACCACAAGAAAGAAAAGAAAAAACTCCAGCTCATGCCCTGAGGAAAGTGAAGAAACGGCTCCATAGCTTACCTAAAACATTCAGCACTTAGGTGCACACCATATTACAAACAAAAACAAAATTACAAATAAACGTGAAGAACCGCTGTTCAGACATTTAAAATATGTTCACTTCTCTGCCTCATTACTTCTATTTGCTTCAAAAGCTGTTCACACACAATGGCAATATTCCCAATGCCATCTCCCGTGACATCTCTGGCCATCGATTTGATGAGTCAAGGGGACCACGACCAAGCAGACGACTCCGAACCACAATGACCTTTTAGTAACTCCGCTTTTTCATGTGTGCTAAATCCTCATTTGTTCACCATGGAACACAACACTATTTGCTTATGGCGTTCTTGAAAAGCAGTTGTTTAAATTATCACTATATAACCCAACCCTTTAACTCATACGCTCTTCAGTAAGCAAATGAAATTGCTTAGCATTCACTATCAAATGTTCGCGTCCTCACCTCATTACTGACGCCACCACCAAACTCAACAATCGACGGTCAGACGTCTGTCTTGACTGATCTTGCCTCATCGTAGACAGATACCATCTACACAGTTATCTTAGTCACGCTGACCTTAGTTTATGAACAGGTACAACTCTGTCATTGGATTTGACCCAGATTGAAAAGGATTTCACCAGTCACGGAGTTACAGAACTCTATTCAACAATTTGTAAGTAACTTTGTACTTATATTTGCCGGTTACCTCCCTCTACATTTTCATTATCCATTACTTTAGCTTTGTAACTATTGCAGTTTTATAGTGGTACACCACATTTTGAAGTAGTAAATCGCCGCACCAGAAGATATTTCTTGAGGCCTCCAATACTATTTGCTGGCCATCAAACAGTACTTCCTGATTGTCCTGAAAGTCTAGATCAAACATCTATTCACCACAATGAAAGTTCATATTAGCATGTTGTGAGTACCGTATTAAGTGGGTTTGGCCCATATTACGTGGGCTGATCGCGTGAGCAATGTGGCAGTTCGCCGGCGCGTATTCCGGAATGCTCGGGATGCTCGATCAATTGGCCAACTAATCACGGTACACAGCTTGCGATGGTTGGGTCACGTACTCCATATGTCATCTAATCGTTTGCCATACCGGGCATTATATGCTGAGGTCACCAAATGTTGGGTTAAACCGCGTGGTGATCAACCAACAACGTGGTCACGAAATATGAAGACCTTGACTGCTCCATTGAGAAAAGTGGGTAGGAGTCGCCTGCCTGGATGGGGTCCTCGTGATCACTCAAACCGCTGATTAGAGACGCCATCCAAGATGGCAATGTGTCGCAGTCAATGGCGTACCTGTATCCATACCACCTCTAATTCTTCCGCTTAGTCTTAATAATGTTCCACCGTCTTAGTAACGTTTTCTTCTAGGATATTCCACGTCACTGTTGAGGCGAGCGGCGGCCCGAGCCACAACACCTTTTGGTCAGGTTCATGGCTGTTACGATGATGATGATGAGTACCGTAGATCGTCATCCTGCCTAGGCCTTGAAGATTTGTAACGTCTAGTTATGGGGCCTTACGTGTCAGATAGCAAACAATGCATTATGATATAAACCGGTTAGTCCAATAGTAGAACACTTCATACTTCTTTGCAGGTGCATTAATGTTTGATCTCACATTTACTTCGTTGTAGATACTTCCAGGGATTCGATTGGATCGGTCTACATCGAGGTACACTGGCTGCTCCAATACAGCCCAAAGTGAGTCGACTGTAATTGAGCATACACCTGAACATTCTTTCCTGACAGCTGACCTATTCCTTTTGTAGTCCGAACAGTACTCATCAAAAATATGTTGTAGCAGGCATTCTGGTTAGCAGTTATTCCTCACCAACCTAATTTCATTGCGTCTGCAAGAAAACTTATTAGGACGATCTCGGTTATAATCATCTGAGACAGTATGAAGTCGAGTAAACCCTGTGTTATGTAGCAAGCATGAATAGTAATTTCTGGCTTCATTTACTTAGTGTTATTGCGTCGAAGTAGTTTCGTTTCAGAAACGTAATATTTTGGGGTAAATATGGATGGGTTCCTGCAGTTGAATTTCGATACCTCTAACTGAGCTTGGCTTCCTTCGACTGAACGACATTCACTGTGTAGATTGGAGAAGACAGTAACAATAAGATAACTGGAGGGCCAAACATTCCCCAGTAACACTGGGGAACACATTTAGAGAAGCGTATGATGGAGCAGCTGACGGCTGCCGTTTTCTGCACCACAGTTAGTAAGTTTTATTTGCTTTTGACCTGTAATCATGGTTGTTCACTCGTGATAATTGCTTTCAGCTTGTTGCCACTGCCTGTAAAAGTTCATTAGCAGTTATAATCAAAGATCATCTGACAAACAAAAATTCCGCCAACTATTTGAAATTAGTCACTATTTTAACGGACATAACAAAGCCATTTGGGATATTTTAACTCCGAGTCAGACAGGTCAGTGGAACACAACGGCTTACTGACCCTTAAGTGTCCACATTCTGTATGAGTGAGTGAATACTCCATTCGGGCAGCACAACAAAACGAATAGTGTGCGTGTGTGTTCTCTCTTCACATGAGCTCACCTCATATTCAATATTTGCAGAAATGCTTCAAAAGGGTTAAGGTAGATCAAAATCGTCTGAAGGCGACTAACTCATAAGATGATCTGTAACTGTCCCACAGGAACACTGAATGAATGTACACAATAAGAAATCACATCAGTATACAATTTATATTTTATCTAGGAATGCGAAATTAGTATGAAATTGGAATAGACACACTGTAAAGCATAACTTAATTAACAGCAGCCTAATGGAATTTCTAATAGATCGAACATTGTTAGTACATTTGTGTTACTTCTGCAGTCGATCCCGTTGTAGTTTGGGCATATCAAATCTGGCTACCTGGAACGGGATTCAGACCGACCGTACTCGTGCTAGGATTTGAATTCTACCCACACCGGTCACAAGAACACCGGAACTATTGAGATGACTGTTATACGGCCTGGTAACCAGCACGGACAGACCATTCTAGCTGGACTGTAGCCATCACCGATGAGCAGTCTATCGTCCAGTACCGAATTCTGTTATCCGCACGCATGGAATAAAGCCTCAAAATTCTCTATTCCTTTTAATTACATGATTACCACCCCTCACTTCTTGTAAAATTGATTTGAGAAGGAGCATAGAAATCATTTATGGCATCTATTGATTTGATCTCTGCAGCTGTAAGGTGTAAAACTATGACAGTTTCTCCGACTTAACTAGAAAGTAATCGTTTGGGAGCATACACTAAGGTTGTCTAGAATGATTAACAAAATTAGTAGTAGACTGTTACCTCAGAGCGTCCACTTTACCAATCACCCAGTGTTCAATTGTGATTTATTCACGGCCTTTAAAGTCCTAATGATAAAAGAAACGTGGAAAAGTACAATAACAGTGCTCGTGATTACCTCAGATTTTCAGTGTAGTGTAAGGTCGACCACCATTTGTTTTTACACACAGAATACTGGGTTTCGGGGCTTGATTGCAAAGGCCTTCATGAAAGCAAGTTATTTTGTGGTTTCTTCTGCTTAGCCGATACATCTGCAAGACTTTTGGTTGCAGCTCTGTCGCATGTTTCAAAATTGTCTACTCTCTAGTTGCCCATTTTCACTCTTTACAATGTCCAATACTGTAACCATTGACAATAAGGGTAAGGTGAAACATTGTTTTGTAGAAGAATTACCGGTGTGATAGAAGCGCTACTAACATACATAGTGCATGGTCAAGCTGTAATAAGCTGCATTTTGAGTAGTTGGATGGTGTATACCAAGCTAGTGGATGGCATGTTTTCAGCTGTGTGACTTTGCTATGCAAACTGCAGCACTAGTTCCAATTGTGGTGGATATCACACTTATCTAAACCTGACTCAGAAGTTTGAAATTTTCTGAAAGTCACTCATATTTACTGATAAACTCACCAGGAAGTACAGCAGATTTCAGACAATTCGGAATTCATTGTGTTACAGTAGCGAGTACGAGATCGCCTTTAGTACGAGTGAAGACTGAAGAAACAAGTGGCCAAGAACGAATTTGACTCTGAGATAGAGGCTATCCACGGACATTATTGTGAATACCACGCGAACAGTACGTTACTACGAAACGGGATGTTGCTATCCCCCATCAGAGTATGCTAAAGTATTACTGTCACTTCCGTGACAGAATGCTACGGGGTAAAATGAAATTTAAAAGAGATCGTCGCGCCAATCAACGCCCCTCCAGAATTGTGATTAATATAAAACACCTCCTTATCAGAAGATTTGCTGGGATACAACAAATGTTGTTGCGGTAACGTTCACGTTGGCAGAACTGATCGACCTCTGCGCCTTAGGACGAAGGAACACGTCACCAAATATATCGAGGACTTAATATGTGATGTGACCAGACGTGACCTCACCAAACAGCTCAAGTCGGCTTTCTCATTCATCAGACACCTACTAGAGACCGGCCATGTGGGCGACCTGACAAAAACATTCTGTGTGTTAACGTATCACCAGTGTAACAGGCAAGCCAGACCTTCTGGCTTCGTGTACCAGTTACAATCGTAAACCAACTTTGAGCAACGTGGAGACACCGGGGGACAGCGTTCTTCTGAAGTAAGGGTTCCAACGACAGTCCTGTGAAAGGAGACAATAGGAACAAGCGTGAGCCAAAGGCCCAGTAAGACATGCACACGACTTACACAATCGAAAACAACAGTGGCGCCAACAACACGGCAGCACGATGCGTTACACCAGCAGCCTGTCTTCCTCAGGTCACTCGAGGCGCTGGTTGTGGCACCTAACAGTTCAATCCTCTGTGACCTTGAACCTTCATTTGCCATGGTTTGACCAATGACAGACTCGTGTGTAGATTGACTTAGTTTGTCAGCTTAATTTGTTTAAATATTTTTAACTTTCACCGCTATTATATGTGGCAGTTAACTATAACAAACCAAATGATACTATCATCTTGCAATACCGGTCTTTTGGTTTCGTTATTCAAATTCGTAACTGGAGATGGATGTTTTATAGATGTGGTTTTGCCGGCCAGTCACGTATGAGCCACCCAACACTTGAACATCGGTTATGTACATGGTTCGAGGTATGATTTTTCGTTGTGGAGTCACGAAGTGTCGGGTTGCTCAAGACTGTTCTCTCGTTGTCCGGCGGTCTTCGCTTGCCATCAATGTTCGCCTAAAACTAACGACAGTGAAGTTGGATTAAATGTGAACTATCAAATGTAGACTGATTTGTTCCAGGCTTCTAGCGAATAGCACAGGCTAAAATATTTTTTGGGTTTCTCAGGTTACTTATTACTCTGTTCTGGCAATGAACACCTTGGGATGATGTTTGTCTTGTTTTTCTCTGTCTCCTCATAAAATATGCAGATCGCCGGTCCGGCGGATGCTTCTAACTTTGACAAATATCCGGAAAAAGTGGAAAACCCGCCCGATGAACTTTCCGGCTGGGATGTGGACTTTTGAATTCCAGCCATTTCCTCTGAACCCACAATATTGTGAATCTGTTGACAAGGGCAACACTATCCAAGACATGTTCGATCTTCCCCGAAGACCCTTAATTATGGACGTATATGTCGCGCAAACCATATGAGAGGTGACAATGAACACCCACTTTAACATCACTTCTCGCACAGTAAAACAAGGCTGTTTATTTTTTCTACTTCTCTAGATTTCCGTTTCTTCCAGTCGACTGGAGAAGTTGTGATTGGCTACAACAGCTTACTTGCTAATCTAACCCCATTCGGAGTTCAATCATTTTATGTCAGGAAACTTCATAACCACTGATACTATTATTAATATAAGTAAAACTACTCAAACTATGGTACGCACAAATTTTCGCCAACCTCTTGCCATCATACATCGCTCATGTATTTGCTGGGTCTGTTGCAAAGTTATTTTCCTCATACGGTCTTTCTCGTGGTCTTGCACTGCTTGCTACCCTGTACAAAATCGAACAGCCCTTGTGTGTGTGTGGTGTTTATTGTTGAAATTTATAAATATATAGATATTCATTGCTTAATACAACGACTTGAACTTGGGTTATACATTGGATACGTTGGAGGCTAGCATGAGAAATCTGCAATTAAGAACAAAGTCAATAAGTTAGTAAGTGTCTTAATTTCACCATACACAAAACAAGCAAGATTCGCACACTGAATGAAAATGTTTGTTTGCAAAGTTGCCGCAATCAAGTAGATGATTTGATAAAATACGACGACGAACAGATGCAATTTGAATACCGTTAACCGTAAAAGGAAAGGTCATGAACTTCGTTAACAACTTCCAAATATTTAACATAAGCTCTACAATGACAAATGAAGTACAGAACAGCCAATTCAGAATAATTCAAACGCATATAACAAACACTTCAGATGATAACTATGATTTCCATCTTCTTGCGTAAAACGCCGGATGTTTCATTTCAATAGAGTCAGGAAGAGTATGTTTAAACTACCTTAAATCAAAAAGATATAAGGCTCTTTATGACAGTCACAACACTGCAATTGAACTTGGTTTATCAAAATGGAAAGCGAAATAGCAATAACAAAGACCAACCGTTGATACATATACAATTTATACATTACAGTGTGATATGCCCTAAATAGTCACTGAGATGAATACGGGTGGAAAAAACGGTTTGTAACCCACCATCTGATTGTAGATGTTTGTAGTGAGATCACCTTTGACACCCCAAAAATCCTAAACCCCCTGCGACGTGAGAGGTGCTTTACCAGTACCACCGCGCCGGTTCACACTACCTTGTGAATGTAAATTTACTACAAACCACTAACATCAAAGTTAGTGTGTTGGCGTAGGTATCGCAGTTTTACTCGTAGCTGTATAGTGAATCCGCGCCATCTCTACCATTGTAGGCTACATTCACTAGGATAACAATGTTTTAGCTATTACCGTTGGAAACGCCGCTCAACCAGTCTGGCGTTTATTTGAATTCTGAAGGTCGACTGGAATTTTCGTCGACAGTCGTCCTCTCTGGCAGTTGCCATACGGTTGTGCTCAAGGTTCTCTCACGTCCAACTGCCTAGCGTCCTTAATCGTTGCGTTGAATTCCGCCTGCGAACGGTGAGTGAAACAATAAATACAGTATGGTTGTAGATTCACCTTCTCACCGCGACTTTCGATTTGCGTTCACATAAGGCTGGGAAAACCTTGGCCGTACTAACTTCGGAACCAGCACCACGATGTTTTGATGTGCATATTAGGGCATTATGATTTGCACGTTCTGTTGATTAAGAGCATGCTGAAATTAGGTCGGTTAATGATTATGAGCATGACGTAACTCACCAGCAGAGTCTGGTATTAACATAGGCGTTCAGTCGTTGTAGCATTCAAAATGTCATAGACTTACCAGGGTACTCACAGAGCCAAATAAGACACACGTACATTTAGCTAAGTACTCGACATTTGAATTATCTTGCTGCTGTCTACTCATATTTTTGTCTTATTGGTGCCCTGAGCATCAAATAACTGCATACGTTTACTGTTACTCGTTACTGCATAACATATTGACTGAAATTTTTGGGTTAAATTGTATCTGTTTCTGTATCCGTTCTATATCGTATATTGCTTGTTGCCTATGAAAATTATCCGAGTCAGATCCAGTAGTACTGGTACTCAACAAACACTCGCTGAGGCGATGAGCCTTTGTGGCCGTTACGGGTGCAAAATCTCCGTACAAAACGGCATGCAGTGCTACCAGTGCCAAAGGTGGTATCACTTAAAGTGCACTGGCCTATATGAACACCGGTACAAACATCTTTCTTACTCAACTCTGAACTTTATATGCATGAGCTGCAGATTCGATGACAGTCAAGGTGTCGCTTCGCCGCTGACTGTTCACGTGCGCTCCACGAAAGTTGAAACAACGCAGAAATCCCACGGCTGTAAATGCGAGACTCTGTTTGGCACAGTTTGCCCTTCCATTTCTTCCATGGAGATTAGGCTGAAGGAGTATCAACGGACCTTGTCAGAAATGAAGTTGGAATTTCAGTCTTCAAATGAGTACTTAGCGGTCGCTCTCCCTGAGGTTGTAGCCACCAAGAAGGCAGTTGCTCTATCAACTGCGCAGATACAGGAGGCAGCAGCCAATATGAAAGAGGGAGCTCTCAGAGACAGGAGGATTGTTTTATGAGGTCTATTCTCCTCAACGTCCTCTCCAACCGAGCACGCTAAATTAGTCCTACCACCTTTATCCCCCCAGACGCTGCCGATCTTGTACTGGCGAGCAGTCTACGCGCTAAGACAACCAAAAGGTCATTGGGCCTCTTGGTAACCTTGCCAGCCATACTCAATCCTGAGACTGTAGTGGGAAAAACGGCGGCTCCGAAATCCGCCAACGCGTGTCTTTTGATCGCTCTCGGCAAGAGAGAGCGAGACATGAACAGCGGAGTAAAACCAAGTCGCTGACAACGGCAGACCAGAAACTACAACTTGAGACTAAATTCGTAGGTTTTGACCCAATAGTACCCACTTAGACCTATGCGCCAGTGGAGGAACGCAGGGATGCCCTCTCCGTAGCCGCCATCCCAACGACCGACTCCTCAAGCATGGGCAATACTGTTGAAGACACTGTACTCAGGCCGTCTCTCGAGTTACGTAAGCCAAAAATTACCAATAAGCCCCGTAGGAAATTCTTCCTTCCTAGAATTCGGAACGATAGGGGCCTGCTGGGGCTGCCGCCTGTAACTCAAAAAAAAAATAATTTGTTTGTCCGTCCCACAGGGTAGTTCTATCAGTGACCCCATTAAACAGCGCACATTGCCCCTCTTTAAGCCCTGTATTCAAAAGACAAAAAAGTCAAATTTTTTATGAGTGAAAAATTCCAAACATCCTCCGAAAAAGGGGACTTTAGCAGGGGTTCAGAGGCCACAAGCAGCGACATCAAAAATGCTGGTCAGACGTCCTGTAGGAGCGCTGACATACGCACAAGCGGTGACGTCGCGTCCGCAGCCTCACAAAAGGGCCAACAGAGACACTCGACAGCTCAGACCGAATCCAACCCCACCACCACCATCTTCAATTCTAGGTCTTCTTTCCCAAATCCTTCCTCGCACTCTCCTGTCTCTGTTCTCGCCAAGTCATGTGCAGAAGTATCTCTCAAGTGCATGTACACGAACTGTCTGAGTTTTTTTAATAAGCTACCGGAAATCAGACGACCAATTCATGATATACAACTGCAAATATTTGCTTCCACGGGGACCTAGCTTACAGGTGACATCAGTGACGGCAAACTTAATGTCCCTGGGTATTCGATTTACCCAACTGACTCCGCCCGAGGGAGAATGGGAGGTTCTGCGGTTTTCTTTTGCCAGCATCTCCTAACACCCACGGTTATCAGTGGATTTCTGTTCTGATAAATGTGATGCTCTGTGGCTTCGACTGGCACTGCGTGGCCCAGACTCACTCCTAGTGGGGGTCATTTACCGTTCTCACTCATCCGACATCTCCGACAAAGACACTCTTCTTATGAACCTAGACAACTTTCTAGGACTACAACACTTTTCGCATCTGCTTATTATGGGCGACTTCAATGCTCCCAAGATAAACTGGACATCATTTTCTCATCAGGAATTTGAAAGCGGATTCTCGACTTCCTTATCGACTTTGGTACGCCGGAAAGCGTGGACACAGCATGTCAACGCCCCGACGCGTCATCGTCCTGGTCAGTTCCCTCTTTGTTTGACTTGGTCATTACTAACGAAAGCCACCTGGTAGACAGAATGATCATCAAGCCGCCACTTGGACACAGTGATCACTGTCTGCTCATCATTGATCTTATCTGTTATTGGTTACAGCAACCTGTAGAGAGATCCACATTTGGAAACTTTAATCAGGCTGATTTTAACGGCCTGAGGAGCTAACTAGTTTCATTACTTCTGGATTATGGCTCTTCGAACCAGAACTACTGCGCACTTCAAAGTGCAATCGAGAAGGCGGACAACTTATTTAGGCCGCGCAAACTGTGCACTTTCTCTTATCGGCCACCTCTTCCACGTAGATTACGTCGACTTCTTGAGGACCGTTTCCATTTATTCGCGAAGCACAAGCTCACGGGTAACTCGGAGGACCTACGCGCGTTCCACATCGTTCGAACTAGGTGTAGACGGGAAATCCGTGAACACGCCAAACTCGTACAAGATAAGGTTCTCCTCAAAGCTCGCTGGAACAAAACTTCTTATTTAAGCATATACGACGACTAAGAAAAAATAAACCTTCGGCAATTTCTTTGCGACTGCCCGACGGAGAGATTTCGTCTCACTCCCTAGTTGTGGTCGAGTTACTTAGGGACTACTACATGGCAGTATATAGCGTCGCATCGCCGGACTGGCACCCTATTCTTCAGCCGCAGACTCTCCGGCAGCCACTCTTTACCGCCGAGTTTTTTGTATTGGATGTTGAGGGCCTTTAACTTAAGGTGAATTCACACAGTTCAATGGGTCCTGAAAAAATTCATCCCAGAATTCTCAAAGAAGCAGCCGCTAGTCTGGCAGAACGCTTTTTTAAGCCGTTTAAACAGACACTCCAGACTGGCATTCTCCCTAACGCATGGAAATGGGCGACGGTCACGCCCATATTTAAAGCGGGTGACCGGTACTCTCCGGCTAGCTATCGGCCAATCAGTCTTACCAGCATTCCATGCAAAATGATGGAGCGCTTGTTGAAGCGTGCCATCTTTAACCACCTTTTATCAAACCATCTCTTTTCCTCTACCCATCATGGCTTCCTTTCTAATCGGTCATGCGTAACTAATATGCTTGCTTTCATAGACAGTCTGACGGAGGCCAGAGACAATGGCCTCGTCTCAGGTGCCATCTTCGACTTTGCGAAGGCTTTCGACCGTGTCCCACACGGCCCCCTGAAACACAAACTGGAAGCCTATGGTATTCAAGGAGAGGTTCTCCGCTGGATTGTTTCTTTCCTTGATAACAGAACGTTTAGAGTTAAAACCGGATCAGACCTCTTATCTCCCTCTTTCATTTCTGTGGGAGTTCCCCGAGGGTCGGTGCTAGGTCCTCTGTTATTTATGATCTATATAAATGACCTTCCGGACAATATTTCCAGCAGCGTTCTCCTGTATGGCGATGATCTAAAAATCTGGAATGCCACTGATCCCAGTGCACTACAGATTGATCTTGACGCGATTAAGCGTTGATCGGACGATTGGAATCTCCCACTAAATGACAGCAAGTGAGCACATCTGTCACTTGATGGAGACTCTGACAGTGTCTTCATGATTCACAGTGCGTTCGACACAATAGATATAAGGAAAATCGATCTGAAGAAAGATCTAGGCATTTGGCTGTCGTCTAACTTATCCTTTGTGCATCACCACGAGATGGCAACGAAAAAAGGGTTTGCTACTCTTAGGGTGATTATGCGCACTTTCCCCAGCATAGACAATAGAGCGTTCCAAACGCTTTACGGGGTTTATATAAGGCCGCTCCTCGAGTATGCTAATCAGGTCGTTAATACCGGCCTGAAGAAAAACATCTTAGCCATTGAGCGTGTCCAGCGCATGGCTACCAAACAAGTAACAAGCCTCAGCAGTATCGCGTACGAGTCTCGACTTAAAATTCTTGATCTATACCCACTTGAATTTCGACGACTCCTCGGCGATTTAATTTTCACATCCTTCTTCTTCAGAGTAGGCCTTGTTAACCAATTTTTCACCGTGGCGAATGATGACGGTCGGCGAGGACATAACATGCAGCTTTTCATGCTTCGTCCTTAGACCTTTCTTAGACAGCAGTTTTCTCCTACGGGGCTTTTAACCTTTGGACCAGTTTCCCTGCTGAGGTCGTCAGTAGCGTTTCTAGCGATCGCTTTAAAGCATTACTTGACTTTCATTTTTCAAAAATCCTTTTATGCAAGTAAGCTTTGTTTGTTTTATGATATTTACTGTAATCCAATAGAACGGTGCTACACCCTGTTTTCACTGAATGCCTTTCAGATCAACAGACGCCCGCTTGACACTGAAGAAGGAAAACCGACTGGACCCGAGACCATTGGGCTTCTGCCTTGAACCCACTGAATCGCTTAAAATTTGGCAGGTTTAATCGCAACGATAAGCAGTTTCTAACGATGATAGTGAGTGTGTTAGTATTGCAAATCGGCACAACTGTTTGCATCATTACAGAAAAAGGAGAAAATCACACCAGCGTAGAAGTGGTGTAGGGGACGAAGGTTTGGTGCGCAAACAGCCTTTCCGCGTTAAGGGGTGTGTCAGTTTATTGCCTCTCACGGAAAATGTTTTCAAGACTAAACATTTATGTTATAACTAAGCATTATTGTAAAAATTGTACTATAAGCTCTTTCGCATACATCGGTAAAATATTTTAGCAATTAGCATATGACTGACTAAAGTGAGGTGCCCAAATAGTCAAACTGTGCTAGATTAGCTCTCTCGTAGGTACATTTCACCATAACTGATTTTGGTACCTTAATTAGAGATAGAAATATCAGCAAGCTAAGCACGTATCCATTGGACTGGAGGCTCCGACCTCTTAAGTAGGAAGACTACATTGTACGTTTTAGTTGTTTCACGGCGGGGAATCAGTTCTATAGAGGGACGGGTGAGTTTTGAATCGATGTTTAAGCACGACATAGGAAAAAATGTGACAGTTGCGCCAAGGAATTGTATGTGATAACTGAAGCGAACATTTTGACGAAAAGAACTGGAAATGAAAACACTAAGCTGTTCCGAAGACTGGATGTATGAGGCGGTAAATGAACATTCATAACTGCTACGGTCGAACAAGAATAAATGTTACTCATAACCTTCACGAAGTTGTTGTTTTCGCTAGATTAATGTTGGGGGGAAACTAGAAGTGCTTCCTCGTTTGTAAGATATCGGCAACGTGCGACTCCAAGTTTGACGCACCAATCAGCAAGATGAACTTTGACCGTTCGTTATGATGTGGCTCATCTTGACTCTTCTAAAGCTTTTGGTGGGGTTGGCCACTCCATCTTGCTACGAAAACTCCATAGTTATGCCGTCGATAGACATTTATTCAGATGGTTTAGGGATTATCCAACTCAACATAAGTTCAACTTCAGCGTAGTTTCCTGCGAACAACAACGTTCAGCGAGCACAAAGCCCAGGAACCCTGTTCTCGTTTTAACATCACTCAGCGTAGTCAAATTGCTGAGGCTGCTCCAAGTCGGAGACAAAACCCTGACGAGATTCGGAATGCCCGGAAAATGTGAGAATCCTGCAGAGAAGCTGAACTGTTTGATGAAATGGTTCAGCGGAAAGGATCTACCGTTAAATATTAACAAATTTAAAGTCATGCACGTTCTCCATCAAAACTGTGCCAACTACTACCACGACGACACAAAGGTGCTCCTGTCATTATGCATACGAAACATACAGTTTGCGTCTGCCTTAAATTTGTGTAGTCATTGCCAAAAAGTGCAAATAAACCTGAACCTTTTAGAAAGAAGTTGTGGAAATTTCCACCCTTTATTTTTTCCACCGTGCTCTCCTCGGTAATCCGCCCATACCTGAAAACGTACATACATGCCTGTCACTCCGACCGCATAAACAGAGATGGTTTTCCGGGATGAGCCGCTAGAAAAAATTATGGGGCTAAAGAAAGGCCCCTACCCAGAAAGACTGGCAGAAGTGGGTCAATTCTTAATCAGTTACAGACCTCAAGAAAGACCTATTTCTTATCTTCAAACACTCCATACACTTGGCCATCCATTAACACATTTCCCACTAAACAAGGATGAACGTTCCAGGGGTCAGTCGATAAAACTGTGTTATCGAATATTTGGGTTACTTTGCAGACTGAATCGCTTCACACTGGGACGTACTGCTCAATTCTGTGGTCAAGGTTGAATCGATTTAGAGTTTAGACCTTTTACTCGATCAGCACGTACGTAAAAAGCAATCTTTACCGTCACTGCAACTTGGTTCCACATGTCAATAAATAGGCGTATCTGATGAAATGCTGTTCCGGTGTGTTCACTCGTTCGTTGCCCATACAACTGCAGTCAGCAGCTTCATTACAATTTCCTTCCATCTATCTCTGTCAGCCATTTATTTGCACCTATAAATCGTCCAGCACAATTTTTCATCGAGCAATGCAGAGACAGGGATTAATAAACAAAAATCTTTCTCTCTCATGTAACAACTTACGAATGTATCAGACAAAAATGTTCACTGGTTGGATACGGTGTGTTACACTCGTGAAAGTGTCCTTTCACGTAGGTGCAGCGTATCAGATGTTAATGCAGATCCACGCAGAAATCGTTTCAACTTTAGATCTTGTTTAGGTGCGGTCTCCGATTACCGTTTTTTCACCCTCTTGCTGACTCTTGGTGACATTAAGTTCAGTGTGAACGCTACGCATGAATACTGAAATTTGCAGTATGTCACGCTCACGTCAGTCAGTTCATTAAATGCAAAGACACAATAGTGAACATTTCTTCCTGTTTGTACTGTGTTGAACTATACTACAGTATCAATTCAGTAAGCGCTATTTGGCCAGATCAGTATTTTGAACTAGCGGTCTTTGTCTAGGTACGGTTTACCCGCTGCTACCGCTATACAATCTCTGATGAAATCACCGTGGATAAATAAAATGCTGTCTCTAACTAGGTAAGTCATGGTTCTTTCTAAGAAGTACATAATTTAAAATTTGATGTTTTACCCCGATTTTTCAAGCATCATATCCGTTTGAAACCGGAGCGACTTGATTTTTGTGCGTTGATGTACCGGTGACATATCCCAGTAAACACGCGGCCGACACGGCCAAGTGGGCCAAGACTAGGCCAGGTGTTGGC
>JTDE01000223.1:270592-283586 GCA_014338405.1 Paragonimus skrjabini miyazakii | reverse complement strand
ACAATGGTTCATTGTGGGTTATGCTTTCAACTTCACCTGTCTGATCCCCACTTGCTGATAAATGACGGTTTGGTAAACCATTTGTTGTATGCGCTTTCTTCTCGCGATCTGGTTAGAGTTCCCAACAGTGGCAAAATGTGTCGCACATTATTCGACAACCGAATTTCGTTGAGACATGATGACTGATAGCACGAGCAATGAAATTTTATCTTCACGCGCGCACTGGAGATGTCAGACACTGATAAAGCTTTCTGATGAACAATGAGAAGCTCATTCATGTCTCATTGGGAATGTAATTCTCTTGGGTTTCAAATTGCATCCGAAAATAGCAAATTAAAGTTTCTATAAAGTTAGTAGATTCGGGTCGTCCTAGCAACAAACAACTCTTGTTGGTATTTCGGTAAAAGTAATGCGGTTGGTTTGGAGGAGGTTTCGTGGCTCAGTTGGTTAAAAGCTGAATCCAGCCAGGTACAAACATCTTTACCTGTCTGTCTTTCGGATTTATTGATTTCGTTCATGTATGCCGAACAAACGACATAGTGGCCGACAGTCCACTAGTATGCATTATCACGGAGGACGGTTTAGTGTTGCGTCGTGCAAACGGAAACGTCGTTTATGGTCCTGGTTTAAGAACAGCTATTGCGATGCTGGCGTTGGAATTTTCGTTCTTAGGCATATATGAAATAGAGTAGTTCACCTACCTGGCCCTGTCATATTCTCTGTTTAAGTTGAACATCCACGTTTTTCAACAGGGCTCGGTGCGGTTTCGACAAACAAGCGGGCATCCGATTCTAATATGAACCCGCTGTAATGGTGAACTGTATGACGAACAATGTCGGAATGTGTGATTCAAATTATCCTACATTCAGTGATCGGCCACTTCTTTTATTTTACACGATGAAGTCAACAAGACCGTTTGTAAAAGTACGATAGTTTATGCGTAATGTATGAAGTAGGCTGATAACCTAAGAAGATTTTTAGACACTATCACTAGTTTCATATGCTCACCTCCATTAATTCGTTCACAAAACAATCTTTTCGAGATTCCAGAGTAATGTGTTAGAGACATAGTTTAGTGCACCTCTCAGTACGTAATCACGTGTTCATATTTGCCGAAAACATCTCATATATTCAAACGAAATAAACAACCTCTGTAATGAAACTGATTTAAAGATTTAAGCACAATTAACGTTTCAGATAAGAAAATTTGCAAGGAATCCACAGATTCGAAGAGTAGAAAACAAAGGTGATTAATGTCCATTGATGGTTTGCCGAAGGCTGACTATCTCAGGTTATATGTATCAGGGAAATGTACATTTGACAGGATCGGTTCATCGAACTACAAACGAATAATTACTGCCGTCATGCATTTGTCGAGAAATATAAAGTTCTTATCGGTTTTCGCAAAAAACACCAAGGGTTCCATTTCTGCAATCTGCCAGCTTAATGCTTTTTCCAAGCATGTGAGAACAGCATAAACAAGCACATGGATACGAACGTCAACTTGAATCGCACCACACATCCATCCAAATTTTAGTTTTGTTCTCGTGATTCTTTTCCCTTTAGTCACCATTAAAGTGTGTGTGCCGATTCATAAGTTCCCTTTAAAACGACTGGTTTATGCAGACCGCATCTGATTTGCTGTTCTGCATTAACAGTGTTAACTTCACTGTCTATATCGTGAAAACCAGGTGTTTGCTCCCTAGTTCATAGTGTCTCGGTCGCAGTTTGAGCATACCTGTTGGGTGTTTCTCCATGGACGATGTACGCACTGCCAGTTCATTGAACTCGTATCAACGCGTTTCATGTTTCAGCTGTGCTCTAAGTTGAACCATGAATAAAATTTGCATGTGTCTTGTTCTATCCGTCTTTGTAGGTTGTCGATCCCCACTATCGCATTTCAGTTTGACCGATCCTTAAGTAAGAAGCTCCTAATGTGCATCCCACACATTACAGTAAACCGTTTTTTCCTCTCCCTGTATATTACACGCAATCATTGTAAACTGAAGGTGATAAAGTATGAGTGTAATTCACAGTTTATTGTTTTACACCAGTTGCTTCCCTGGTGTAGCTGTTGCACGAACGGCCAAAGAAATCGGAACCAATCAATAGGAAGTGTTGAAACCAATAGTATAGAACCACTCATTACTTTATGAGAGGATTTCACTGCAGACACTGCATTGTCTCAAGAACTTGACTCATATACTTGCCCCAAAGATGCGACCAACGTTCACAAAAACCAAGCTGGCTAGCTAAGCAGAGTCTCAAGGAGGCAACACAACTGTCCAACTGTAAGTCATTTCACAGTATCAGGTACTTCGATATTTAATTTAGCAAACTGGTGAAGAACACAGCAGTGTGGTGATGCGCCTTCTCACATAAAAGCGTCCTGGTCCGTTTTTAAAACACAGGCTTCCAACATAAAACGTTCTGATCTCATGCAGAATGTGAATGCTCGTTGGTGGGGCTTTCCGGACGTTCAAATCAGATGAATCAGATCACCGTGGGAACCGCATCAAAGATATACGCCATTTGCCTGCTTGTCTTTCACCTTAGATGGGACACGACAGAGGACAGTTTGGGCTTCGCTTGGATTCAAAACAACATGCCCAAGTACTCTACCCGCCGAGCTACGAAGCCACCCTGGGAGCTCAGAAATTTCACATTTATAGTCAGTTACCAGTCCAATCCATTGTGATGAAATCCACCAAATGTTCCAGCGGACTGATTACCCAAACAGGTTTTTTCGACAGTACACACTGGAACCCACCAACGCTATCGTTCAGCACTGAAATCGTATTGCTTATAGGTAAATCAAATAGATTGTCTTGATACCGATGCTGTCCTTGATGGTTTCAATTGAGGACGTGAATTTTACTCCCCATAGCAAACGATGTGTACGCGTATCAGGACCTCTTCTGAAAATCGTTTTTTCAACCAATCACGAAGTTCAAACCACTATTGTTAATACTTAGCCTTCAGAATTAATGTCGGATCTTGTAGCCACCGATACTTTACCTTTCAATCATCGACACCGCCTACCACACAAATGTTCTTAAATTAACCAAAGCTAGTCGAATTGATGTATAGTGGTCTCCGGTTAGTATATTACGAAATTGATTGGCATAACTTTCAGATGTTGCTGTCTTCTAATCACCACATTTTACTCGAAGATATACGCACTGTTTGTCTTCATCATCCTATGTAACACTTTGCGACGGAACGTAATAAGTTACTTCACTTGATAGGGATGAACTTAAGTAAAGTGCCAGCCAGCCTATTTTCGACTTGTTCTCAACCACCATGTAGACACTCTGGTATAAGCCGATCTTCACAATAGGGTTACTCACTAGCCAGAAATCACAATATGCTAGAGCAAACACCATTAAGGTTAGTGGACTTTGAAAATGAACGTTTTCAAACTTAATAAGCCAACCATTTTGACCACAGCCTGAGAATTTCTTTTAGACTTAATTATTCACATGTCGTACAAACTGGAATAACGCAATACCATCGGATAATATTACTAACAATAATATTAACAACGAAAACAAATTTCTCAACACACTTATGAGAAAGACGATGGAGTTACCGTGATCAATAAACATAGTTTCGAATGATGCGAATAAGAAAACTAATACAGTACAAAAAATTGGAATTCCTCTATCAAAAGAGACGTGGTGATAGGGAAGACGGTTGCATTTTACGATGAAATTTGACGGATGCATCACTAGAAAATAGTTCACATTATCTTATCTAGTTGGATAGATTATTCAACGAGGTTATCGAGTCGTTACGGGTGTAGCGAACCATGATACCAAGACGAATACCAAGTTCCCCTACTAGTAAATAGTCGTACTGTAAATACAAAAGTTGGATTAGATGAACAACCAGTCTACTAGCACATTTGTACTCTATCATTGATAATGTGTGAATCAGACCTCAAGTATTACCATTTCAAACGATCATGATCGAAGTGACTCTGTTGCTTCCATAACATCCTACCAGTTTGCCTACGGTTGACTAAGTGTAGCGTCCCCAATCGCTGTATTTAGACTACCTATCTCTTTTCATCAATTAACTACCACACCATATCGTTCTGACTATTAGACGAACAGATATTACAAAGGCTATATTGTTGCTCGTAAAACTCGGAGGATAAGAATTATTCAAGCTTGTGACTAACCGTTCAGTATTGTGTGAACTGTACAGAGCAATAGAGCCATTTTCATTTATCTGTTATCTGAAATGGAATTTAAGCATTTCGTTCAAGCATTTCAATCATCATCGTCATTAGTTAATCTTTTAAATGGTGAAAACAGTATGAAACTTATTCTATTTATTAGCAGTATTCACGAAGTTTGGTAATTTTCTGACCATGCTTCTTGATCGTCATTTTGCATTTTCCATGTATATCGATTTAAAACAGTTACAACCCCTCATTACTTCAAACGAAAATGTTCATAGACGAATGTTGGTAAGCACTGCCACCTCCTGTTGGCTAACAAATAACAAACAAACAGTAAACGGAATATTGCAGTTTGACGTCTTCATTTCTATGGAGAATTTGAAAAAGCGCAATACTTATCCGTACGTATTATCCCCCAAACAGCCTACGTTTCACAGCGTTGCTCTGGAGACACAATGTGTCTAGACCGGATTAACGCGAAAGATTCATCAACCATGGGATGCATTAACACGTTAGGAACATGAAGACCGGGTTCAGCTTTAGACTGTTGTCACTTGAAAGGATGAATCGTGTAGCTGACATAACCTGGGGCTTATGGTTTGCTATTACGGTTGCTTTGTATAGTGTGGCCGGCTTGTGAACAAACTTGGTTTGAGAAATTCGTTAATTTACAAGATACCTCACTGTGAAAACGCTGAAATTCGACTGGATTTGAACTGGTGTTGAGCACTCTAACAACGGAGCCACGAAACACACCAGGAACGAGAAAATGCCATATCTGGACTCAACCAGTGGTTCTTCTGTTTCATATGGAACCCACCAATTGACGCAAGGGATAAACTTCCTAGAAAAAAATGTCACGAAACGTTTACACCGGAATCAACCACTTCCACGGTTGAGCATTGACATTGCATTACCTATACATACTTCGGCAACTTTGTGCAGTTTGAGGAGACCCAATTGTAGACATCTGGACTACAAATGGTGTCGAATCGGCGACTTAAACAGGGTTCCCAAATTTACACAAACATGTTCCCTCATTCTTGAATTCAAATGTCTGTGGGGTTTGCATATGTGACCTTTGACGGGCTTACGGGTATGCTGCTATAGGCAATGTGACTTTTGACAAATAGCTTGACAGATATAGGATGTGGATCATTAAGTAGCCTAAGTTTTAAGGGCAGCAATCTGGTGACATGCGGGGAGCTATCTATTGATTGATCTAGATCAGAATGTCCGATGAGAATGTGAGAGATAGAAAGTATGGTTAAGTAAAGGCTGTGTGGAGAACAAGCCGATGATGATATAGTCAGGCGAGTTAATATTTTGATCACAGATAGGTTTGGGCCGTAACCGAAGTGCAGCGTAGTAGCAGCCGAAACGGTAAGACCTTGACTACTATCTTACGAGAACTAGCTGACGCATTTTCACTGAAATTATACTCTTAGACGGTAACCGGTGGATATGGTATAGAGAGCATTTGTTCAGTTCATTCTCACGTAAGTTTAAGTAGTTAACACAATGGGTGACAAGCGAAGGTTTTCTTGTGCCACTTTGTGGACATAGGTGCGATTCCACCGGAAATTTCAAACAGGTGAAGAATGACGGATAGTGTTCAGTGAGAATGTTGTAAATTGCAGGACACCATATAGGTTCCGGAAGTTTGCTGCAAAAAAGCCCATTTACATGGGTTATTCCCTCACTCCTGAGTGCTAAATCCTACTGGAAACTCATGAAGTTTGTCGGGAAAACCCGTCTGAGTGAATCATGACATTGTTGTGAACGACCAGTCAAAAAAACTAAACGGCAGTTACGTATATTGTGGGAGGCTGTAGCGTCCACAGTTAATGTTGCTGCCAGTGATCATATCGGCTGGTATGTTTGACATTTTCAATGTTGATGAGTTGTAGGGGATTTTGATTTTCGTATAGATTGAACATCACCCACAATTGATCGCAGTTGTCGCAATCCCGTAGACTTTCCAGTCAGACGGCAGAAGCACTAGACTCGAGAATCGCTCTCGTTAGAGCTCGTCAGCAATGCATAGCCTTGCCACTGCCGGGACTATCTAAATGAAAGTCTGTGGGAATGCGGCAGCTGTGATTAATTGTGTATGATGTTCAATCTATATTTACAATGTCATCATACCGACGCCTTACACAGACTTCGTTATCATTTTGATCCATGTTTGAAGGGATTTAAATCGAAGTTGAAATGCCATGAAAACTTGCGTTTGTAAGGGAATCCAAGCGTGATTTATTCGTTCACGACATATCACGGTTGTTTTAATTTGTCAATTAGTACCACAGTGTGCGCTTTTACGTGCAACACTGTCAACGAACATATGAGAGTTACATTAAATTGGACCTTTTTTGTATGGGCAGTCAAAGAGCTACCAAAATTGACTTGAATATGTTCGCGTTCTGTTTCACTTTTGCACTCTGCATTAGGTTGTTTCGTCAGTCTATATCCAAAAGTCACTATTTTAAATTCCGTTTGGCTTCATAAATGCTACATAAATTGTGCAAATTGTAGCTTCAAAGTCTCGTAGTTGTGAACTGACCCTTGTTAAGCATTGTTGAGTCTCTGATTCGTTACCCTGCTTTTTCTGACAATCCAGATACGCCTGATAAGTGGGTTTTGATGTACGGTCATGCCTTTTTGAAGTGTTAACGTTAATATAAACCCACATAAACGTTTGTTGTATTGACGTAATATTAAGAGATACGAGTGTATTTGCTCTTATAGTCTTCCTCCTTGCACAATGACGGAATATTGATTGGATGTTACGGGAAAGTACTAGGTTGTGGACTCTTAGACTTTTGTCTCAAAATGGTATGAAACAGCCAGGAACTTTGACCACATGTTGATAATGATGAGAAATAGCTTATAAATTATTGCTATTGAGTTAAACGTTGGTGACCACGAGTGAAAACTTAGTGTCTGGTGGTTTACTAACTGTTGCACCAACATGTGTCGATAACCATGTATATATTGAACTACACTGGAATGCTATTGACGGTCAGATTTCCTGATCACTTCACCTAAAAGCGATGTAGTGTTGACTTGGTTCACATAGGTTCTTTCCAATCGCACATGTCAGTCATTTACACGGTACACCTTAATAGGATCGCTTATGAATTGCATTCTGTTCAGTGATATTTATTTCCAATTCTACCACCACAGACGTTACAGGGCAGTTGTTGCATTCAGCAATAATTCGCCAGTCATGTCTTAAGAATGTGCAATCTAACTCACCTTGAGAGACATAGTCACTGAAAATACCACGGTTCCTCAATTTTGAAGTCCAGTGCGTCGTAACCCAAACACACAGTCCTTCTGAAACGCAATCGCGCTCCTCTTATTGTGATACCTGTTCGTTGAAGTATTATCACGATCAGGTGTATGCGTTCACATTAGTCATCAAATTTTAGACTAATTTTTGCCGATGGTGAGGCTCTCAAGCTTTTGGATTCTTAGTGGTCGAACAAGATCAACTTCGAGAACAATTTTGGTTTCAGCAAACAAAACTGTTTTCGATAAATTCTCATCTTAGGCCGGTACAATTATATATCAAATCAGGAAACTGTGAGGAAAATTATTGATCAAAAATAGTACGAGGGTAAAGCGATTGGGTAAAACACAAACACGACTTCGTTGTGGTTATGATCGCAAGGCAGGTAGGTTTTAGGAAGTCAGTGTTAATTGGGGTGAGTTGGGGGGAATGGGGTCAAATTGTCGCGTGGGTTGATTGCAGGTGTTAGGCCAAGATAATCCCAGGGTATGAACGAACTGGTCTTGAACACACAAATCCGGCTGACGTAATCGGATTGCGCCGTTTGATCTTTCGTGACGCGACGGCCGGGGCACGGTAGACAATGTGAAACGCCTTATCTGTGTCTGTGTGTCGTTCACAGTCAACTAGATGGGCCAGAATGGATGAATTAATGTTCTACGTTGGTCAGTAATTGGGAATTTCTCACATCTTGCACTTCATGGGACGAACCTCATGCTGTTTGAGTAGTATCGTTCAGGAAGTGTGTGCCTATATAAAATTGACCAGTGTTCCCGCTGGAGTTATGTTCATGCTTGTGAATATGTGATATGTGCTCACGAAACGGCAAGAGACAGATTACTAAAGAGAAAATCGGAGGTACTCAGTTTGCAAGTGAGTAGTATTACTTGCACCGTAGTGCACTGTAGTGAGATCACCTTCGACGTCCCCAAAATCCTAAACTCCCTGCGACGTGAGAGTTGCCTTGCCAGTACCACCGCCCTGGTTCACATTACCTTGTGAATGTAAATTTACTACAAACCGCTAGCATCAAAGTTAGTGTGTTGGTGTAGGTATCGCAGTTTTACTCATAGCTGTAGAAAGAATCCGCGCCATCTCTACCATTGTAGGCTACATTCACTAGGATAACAGTGTTTTAGCTACTACCGTTGTGAACGCCGCCCAACTCGACTGACACTTGTTTGAATCCTGAAGGTCAACTGGAATTTCCGTTGACATTCGTCCTCTCTGGCGGCTGCCGCGCGGTTGTACTGAAGGTTCTCTTACGTCCAGCTCCCTAGCGCCATTAGTCGTTGCGTTGAAGTCCGCTTGTATACGGTGAGTAAATAAGTAAATAAAGTTTGTTTGCAAATCCACCGTCTTCTCACTATGAATTCCGATCCGCACATCGAGGCAACTGTGGACACGCATCAATGAACACATTCCAAAATAGTCATGTACCACCGGAGCTGGCGTCGCTTGAAGTGTAATCACAAAACACTTGCACGAGATAGGCCATCGAGCCTGTGGTGATAATACATCTTGTATCATATATCGCCCTAGTACGAAGCAAAGTCTACGATTTGCAGAGGCTGTTGCCATTCGTCGAACCAACCCGGTGTATGTGCCCAGAAGCAAACTTTTATCAATTTATCCCTCCCTTGATAATTTTATCCCATTCCCAAAGACCTCCCATTGTTTTGAGCGTTTTCTCCTGCTTTCTGTCATGTACCCGTCTAACTGTTTTGCTTCCAGTCAAGTTTAGATGTACTTATTAGCATTCTCTTCACTTTTCCCTTGACTGTCCATGATCATTTGACCTAGTAAACATAACAATCCTTATCAGTTCATTAAGACGGCAAGAAGACATACATTGCGAGATGCAAGCATTTCGTTTATTCTCATCAGGTGATTACATAAAACGTTCGGTTATATAGGTTAAGAGCTTGGCGACAAAACAATGAAATGAACGAAACATCACATGGGAGCAATCAGGGTTCACTGCCACGGTAAGGAAATTGATTGCGTCAGCACCTTTTGCCAACAAAGGGCCGGTGCGTGACGCTTGATCAATGTTTCAAATCCTTATCAGCTGTATGTTGCGTCATCTAAATGCCTTGTTCTTCGGTCTCGATCATACTGACCTCGTTTATCACGCCTGCATTCTTTACCATTGTTGCCATACCTGCTTGCTGTATACAGATGAAATGCGAACGAAATGTCCATGCACAAGACATCTTGCGCTATACTTTTGACCTTTTTCAAGTTTTTTTTCTCGGGGAACAGCTGCTTCACATAGTCCTTGTTTCTATCATCAGTTGACGTTAACAATTATGCATAAAAAGCAGTACAAGTTGTTATGATCAGGATGAACATTTGATAGCCTATATCTGTTGCATTAGGTACTGATGGAGAGAAATGACGTAAATCATCAGCTGTCATTTTGCATACCTAGGCCTGGTACATGCTGTTGTATCCCTTGGGTAGTAGCAACATTACTACGCGCCCACCTAATCAGATTTGATTTACACAGCCTGATAATTTGAGTTTTTCTATTCACGTTCTGACAGTTGATCATCCACTATAACTAATTTGAAATCGTTATGGAAAGTTGCTAAGATGCGAAGATTGGGTAATGATGCTGACATTGGAGACAAACGAAAAGGCCATGCAGATGTGCATCACACGCGATGAAAACCACTGGATTGGGAACCTTCGAAGTGAATACCAGAGAACCTTGATTTCTGTAGAGAACCTATTCATTTGAGTCTCACGGTGACATGTTTTAGGAAGGAAATGGCCGATGATACAACCGGTCACAGCTTTTTCTCACTGAAACGATGTCTCTGACACACTGTTGGCGTTGGTCGCAGGATGGAATGCAGCGATGCTACATTCAAATAACTTGACAAGATAGACTTAATTTTGTCAGTAGTCAGTAAGTAGGCACAATCAATTTAGCTGCCATGTTGTGCAATCCACTTTTGTTCAGTAAAGCGACGATGCTTCTGGTTACCTACTCACTGACCACCCCAACCTTGTACAAGCGCAGGAACTGAGTCATGTGATTAATGAACACTGAATTTACCACACGATACGAGTAGTACGATAACCTATACAAGGTGGATTTTTCGGTTCAGTGTCCCGCTCGCCACTATATATTGGCCATTTAACGCGGGGAGTTTGGATCTTTTGAAGGGAAAGATATTTTTATTTCATGTTCACTCGTCAGATCACCTGATTAGTTAATCATGTCAGTCAGAACGTACGTAAGCTGATGTTGTTGCGTCCATACTCTGTCTACACATACACGTGGTTGTTCTAAGCAGTTTCAGTGTGCGAAGTGTTACTCCGGAGGACATCACCTGAATTTAGTATTCTCACTGTTATATTCAAGTTCATCAAGGGAAGGAACTGTTTAAAACTTCTCCACAGAAGATTCTCGAAAGACATCGCCAGCAAACTTGATAGCCTTCTTCTTCTCAAGTGCAAGTTGTTCACCGAACGATTACGTATCCAGTTTTACAGACCCTGTATGTCCACTTGTCACTTTCTACGCGAGTTTGGCTTAAAAACGTCATACTCCTCCTGTGTGTTCAAAAAGAATTTGTGTTGACTCTGCAACTACCCCAGTATCCAGCATTCCCACAATTTTGATTTCCGGTTTTTTTTCTATCCGTCAATTTAATCCCTTAAGTTATGACTTCAGGTCTGTGGAATTTTTGACTCGTTCAAAGTTAGTTACATGTCCATGTGTGATCAGAATATACGATATGTTATTCCGGAGAACATCACATAAATTGCGGCTTCTCATTGTTTTATCCAAGTTCATCAAGTGAACAAACTGTTCAAAACTTCACTGATCACCTAATTCATTTACAGAATAAAGAGAAATTCCTGTCAAAATCAATTTTGTCTCTTTTTTGCACTTCTTTTTAATTCTTGTCATTGTAGTACATTCTTATTTTAAGATTTCAGAAAGTATTGTACCTTCCGCTAGCCCCATTTCACTTGCACTTCTACCTTCTTCAGTCTCGTTAGAGGTTGTTGCCCATGTAAAAATTACTAGCACTGAGCGTATATAAGAGATTTTATATGTAATTATGTGTATTTGTTTATATAATGTCCCTCCATTTTCTGTTGCTACATAATTATATTCAACTGTAGTGTTTACTTCCCAGAATGCACTCAAACGATCTCTTGTAGCCTAACACTTTCCAATGTTACTATTTCAAAGATGATTATGTAGACTGGCTATTCGTTCCTAAAGGGTACCTCAAGAACTTGATGCCCTTGGGTTAATCAAGACAGATTCTCCTCAGTACTCGAGTTTAACTCATCGGTTATTTTTTTAATTGTATATTCACAATTTCGTGGTTATTCTCCAAATGTATCATGAAAATATCCACAGGATCGAATACTCCGTCATCATTGAGAAACAGTTATGGTACGAATAATTTACAAAACAGTGTGAGTAAACGTTCTTCATTATCTGTTTTGTAGCTTTCAACTAAAAATATACAGAATTCAGTCTTCAGACAGGTCAGTTAATATTTTATTTCGTTTAAGCCTCAATTTGCCTGTAGTTTGCGCCCAGAGGTGTGAGAGTGACAACCTTCTGGTTATTAACATTCAGCATTATTTTTTTATTTTTCACGACCTTCCCAAACCATTTACCTTAGGTAAGTTAGGAGATCTTTTTGTCCGACGTCTTGTCTAAATTAGGGTAGCTTTGGTGTTAAGTCCATCTTAAAGTTCGCCTTAATGTTTTGGCGTATGATCGTGTTTGTTTTGTCTCATCCTTTCACCTACACACTCGCCCCGCGTGCAGTTGTTACACACAAACGCGCTGCACCCCTCCGATTCAGTTGGAATCATTGGTTAAACATTTTCCGCCTCCTTGTCACCTCGTCGGTTGACACGGTAACCTATTGGGGTGGGTTATCAAACAGGAGGTGTGTGTATTCCAGCACTTGGTGGAATACTTCAACGGGGGTGATGCGTCCAAAATCCCACAGCAAGCGGATCGGGGAGAGCACGGGCGACTGGATGAGTCATCGTTCGGTGGGATCGGACTAACGGACGAGAAATGGCAGGCGGAACCCCCCCTCCCCATAGAAGGCATCGGTCACACACACAAACCGGGCAGAAGTGCACATGACGGGGAAGCGGAAACCGGGGCTGTGTGGGTCGGATTTGTGAGTCATAAACACGAGTGCGCGCGTCACATGGCAACCAGCGCGTGTGACAATAAAAGTTGTTTCAAGCTGAACATCAACTACAATTGATCGCAGCTGTCGCATTCCCATGGGCTTTCCAGTCGGCCCTTATCGAGCACTTGACTCAAGTTTCGCTCTCATTAGGGCTTATCAGTAGTGCACATCCTTGCCACTGCCAGGAATAGAACTCCGGCCACGCTGTTCATGAGGCAACCGCGTTTATCACTGCGCCATTGACCTCACATTAGGCACGACCGAATTATCGTATGTGTTAGGGCGCCCCACCATGTGACCGTCCCAAGGGCGCCTCCG